>JASAOC010002063.1:0-118258 GCA_030849835.1 Herpetomonas samuelpessoai | reverse complement strand
AATGGCACGAGAGGAGGAGAACGGGAAAAAATAAATAGGACAAGAACGTTCACGATCGGAGGTAAATGACCGCTCCTTTTTTTTTTTTTGAAAGATGTATCTGTTTTTTTTTTTTTTAATGGGAGGGGGGACTGTTTTCAAAAGGGGGAAAATATGAGAAGCAAGCGTGGGATGTTAGCAAGGCAACACGAATGGTATCGGAAAAGAGCTTTAATAAAAAGTAGAATCAGGAAATCTGTAGTTCTGGAAGTAGAGAAAACAAATTGGTGCTATCACAGAGGACTACATCAGACATTCGCATGTTAGGAAATAGAATTTTTTAAAAAGGAGCGGTAGTGATGTGGAAGAAACGGGAAAGTGTGATGTGTCGGAGCATTGATTGACCAAGTTCACAGGAAATGGAGAAACAGATGTGTTGCTGCTGTTTCCTCCACTCCCCTTCTCTTTCTTTCGTCCGGATTGTTTTCCAGAAGGTCTCATAGATGACATTCCATGGTCAGACACGAGAATACGAAAGGTAAACACACTTTTCCTCAAGTTCCTCCGCTTCTTCTTCTTTTTTTTTTTTTGTGTGTGTATGTGTGTGTTGGATTCCTTTATCTTTCCTTTTTTTCGGTGCCATGATGAGGAAGTTGCTGTCCGTTCGAACCTACGAAAAGGGGAATATAGGCGCACTTCACATCTCACAGAGCCTTCTGTGGCGCCGTGGCGACGACAAATCGGCGTCGACCAAGAGGCCTTCAGCCGTGATGTGGCCCGTCTTGTCACGGCAACAACAAGAAAAAAATAAAATACGAGCAATGGAGCAAAAAGAAAAAACACCATTACAGAAATGAAAGAGAACAGAAGAGAAGTTAGAGGGGGGGATACAACCGTGAAGCGAAGATTGCTCATGCGTAGAAGAGGGAAAAAACAAAACAATAATCTTAATAATAAATACGGGAACCAAATGGGAAACAAGTGCCCAAGAAGCTTTACAGCTCTTTGCGAAGGCGGCGGTCTTGGCGCGGGCTGCGAAGTGGGTTCGTCGGTGTGGTGCGGATCCCCTCAATGTACTCTGCTGGGAGAATATCTGCTCCCTCCAGCACGCGGTGAAGGTATTCCTTCGACGGCAGCAGGTCCTCGGCCGTCTCCTCCGCAATGTACGTCCAACACGCCAGCCCTTCCAGCCGCTCCTCCGGTTTCTCTGAGATGTCCTCGCAGGGGAGCAGCTCCCGGTGGTAGCCACCTTCGTACGTATCCATCATGTGCAGCTGGGCCTGGGAAATCTCATAGGCCGCCCCGCACACGTACGACGGCATCGTGGTTGACGTCCGCTTCGGCCGCTCCGATGTTCCGTTTTCTGTCTCCTGTGCTTCTCGCTGCTCGGCGGCGGCGGCGGCCTCCTTGTCGCGGCGCACCTCACAGGGCTCCACGTTGTAGTACCCAAAAGAAGAGTACTGCGCGCTGTAGGGGACCTTGTTCGCGACCAACTCATAACCGTGCAGCTTTACCGGGCGGCGCTCGTACGGGGGACCAATGCGCAGGCACACCTGCTCCCAGCTGAGGTTGCTGCCGTATGCAAGATAATAGGTGCGAGCCTCGGCCGGGTTTGCGGCGACGTTGCGGGTGCGAATGGCCGAGTCGGCCTCCACGACGCCCTCGCCTGCACTCGTGTAGTCTTGAGGGCCGAGGGCATAGTACAGGCACAGGAGCTCGTCAATCGACTTGATCCCCGCCGGGAGCGCGTCGGCGAGGCAGCTCGATTGGAGCATTTCCCGGAAGCACTTGAGGTACTCTGGCTCCGGTGCCAGTCGGTTGCTGGTAATGCAGTTGCACCAGTGCATGTAGGGCCAGCGACCCGAACCGCACACGCGGGGGTCCTTGGCCTTCGCCTCTGCAAACTCCACGATGGGTGGCATCGGCTGCCACGCCAATCGCAGCGCCTCTGGGACAAGGAAGCGGCTGACAAGGAGGTCCATATCAAGGGCAGCGCAGACCAGCGCCGTTCCATCCGTTACTGACGTCTTCCCCTCGGGGGAGGAGGGAGTGTCTTGAACCACCTTGCACGGGAGCGTGGCGAACCGATTGAAGGACCCCTCGCGCCCCACCATCTCCAGCACGGCAGCCCGCGCCTCCTCGGGCAGCTCGTACAAGACGCCATAGACACGCCCGGTGGGGTTCACGCTCGCGAGCCGCTGCTCAAGCTCCTCCGCCTCCTTCATGGCGCTCTGGACAGGGGACGCAGCGCCGTCCAGGATGTACGGCTGCGGCTCCAGGCGGGGAACCAAATTCAGCAGGCCCAGTCGAGGTCCCTCCCGACTCACCGCAGAGAAGGCGACCCGGTAGCCCTCAATGTACGCGGGGCGCACCGAGCGGACCTCATAGCGGTGCCCACCGTTGCTCACCGAAGGGGTGCTCGTGCAGACCTCGTTGAGGTCCGACTGGAAGTCGTAGACAAGGGTGTGCCCGCCGTAATCGAGGTAGAAGATGGACGGGGAGTCCGTTTGGGTGTAGTCAGAAGACATTCGATAGAGGGATCGAGAGAGAAAGAGAGAGAGAGAGAGAGGGGGGTATTGAGGACACAGAAAAACAAAAAACGGTGAGACCTATGCAAAACTATGTAGGAGGAAACGTTCGTGTCGAGATCGAAAGATGTGAATAATATAATATATTTTTTGTATGTGTATCTGTAGTTTGGATACGTGTGCGTGTCAACGTGAGAGAGTGTGTTTATGGAGAAGTAGTCGTGTTGTGATCCAGGGAGGTGAGGGGACGACATGGCATGTAACTGCACATGGGGAAGCACTCACAGGTTAGCCATGTGTTTTCTTCTGAGTGGTTGCGCGTGACGTCTCTCTCCGTGGTTATGAACCGGCAGCATCCGGGTATCAACAGCAACAACAACCCATGGCTGAAGTTCACACTCAAGACAGTCACAGAGTTGCGTTTTATTTGCAAAAACTCCAGCGCTGTTATGTTTCACTTACGTCTTCCATTCTGTGACAATACTTGCGACGGAGCAAGAATGGCTTCATCCATCGAAACATCTTGATGCCACTCTGTAATGAGTGATGTTTTACGAGCGCCCCTGCGCTCCGCTCTGTTTCACAGCATACCGCTCCACAAACGTCAGCGCCGTCGATGACTCTGCCGCTGCTCTCTGCTTCGACCAGCCCATCAGTGTCGCCACATACGTCGATAACTCCGGCGCGGCAGCCGCTGCCTGGGCGGGACTCGTGAAGGCAACGTGCAGGCGCCGCGCTAGGACGTCCGAGAGATGCACGACATAGGTGCTCGCTACCATACGTGCCAGCCGCTCCTCCTCGTTCATGGGCACACGCGGCCTCCCGCTTTCTGACAACGCAGAAGCCGTCTCCTCTCTGTCCGCCTCGTGCGGAAGGGCCGCCAACCGCAGGTAGCGCGTCGCTGAATGGGCCAGCGCCTTCCCGTGTGCACGCCGATACGTCTCTGGCAACGCATTCGTCTTATGGACAAAGGTGTTCACTGCCTCCTCTGCAATCTGACGCGCGGCCAGAGCGGTGCCCCCGTAGACGGTGACAAAGGGCGCAGTACGGCCCTTCTGCGTCTGCCAGCGCATAGGAATATCATACGCGGAACCACCCTCGTCGGCGGGCCCAGTGGCGCGGGAAAACGTGTGAACATGGTATCCTTTCACGAGCAGATCATCAGCAAAGGGAATCGCGCGAGGGTTCTTGGTGAGGGGCACCACCGTCGAGACGCACGAGAGCAGCTGGTCCGTGTGCACACCGATACCACAGGAGGCCAGCGCCTTCACAATGTGGCGCCGCTGCGCCTGAAAACCGTCCGTGCCATGCAGAGAAAGGCTCGCTAAAGTATGCGACACTGACAAGGTGGGTGCCTTGGCGGTCGTGGTCGGAGGGGTTGCACTGCGTCCTGGTGCAAGGTGTGCCATGGAGAGAGGTGTGATACTTGGGCCGAGCAGCACGGTGTCGTCGTGCCATGGGGAGACCAGCATGGTGGAGAAGCTGTAAAGGGTGGACGCCACCTGCAAGCCTGCGCCAGGTTTCGTCAGCCAACGGAAGGCGCGATCTGTATGCTGTTCGTGCGAGGGCCCTCCCTCTCCGCTCATCGGGTTGCGGTCTCCGTTCGCAAAGGACGTTTTATCGAGAAAAGAGGGAAGCTTGCTGGCCCATGAGACCCCCTGCGTCGGTGCCTCGCTGCTGTCACCGCCTGGCCGAAAGAGCGCCGTGCGTGGGGCCACCAAGTACGAGTAGACAAGGAACCGGTCAAAGACATTGGGAACGGCGTCGAGTGCGTTGTCGGGCATGAGAGCGCGGACGTGGTCCACACCAGCCCCTGCGCAGTTTATCACGCCACGCGTGCGAAATTCGAATATGCGGTCCCGTCCGGCTGTGGCGAGATCGAGCCCCGTTGCGACGAGAAGGTTGTCCGCCGATGGGGATGAAGGCGAGGCTTCGGATGCCGCTGCTGCGGATAGGCTCTCCTCGTAGCGAAGCCCTGTGAGCTCTGCATAATTGAGTAGCGTCACCCCCAATGCCTCTGCGGTCCGCGCGAGGCTCAGTGCTGCTTTGTTGCCGTCAAGGACAAAGTCATGGGTGACGATGCCACCGCATGCGACAGGCCCGCGGCCCATGTTGTTCCCGGCCAGGCCAGCGTCCTTCGAAGGGGATGGCAATTCCCGGTTCACCGCCGAGGAGCTCCGCAGCGGGGCGCACAGACGCAGCGGGCCAGCAAAGACACTGATGCACGTGCTCAGCCACGCGGCCACGCTGAATTCTACGAGCTCCGCAGTGTGCAGGGCGGGAATCAAGGTGCGAGCACGCGACACCTGAACCAAGGAGGCCTGCTCCTCGTTCAAGGAGCTTTGTGGGGAGTTGTTTGTCTCGCGTGTGAATGAGGACGCCGAAAGCTGCATGCAACCAGGCGCTGTGTTGTGCCACACCGTGGCGTTTTCAAGCGTTTCGTACGCTCGCCAGAGCCAGCGGCTGTCACGCTGCCGAATCGCACGCTGCACATACGGGAAGGCCCCCGGGGTCAGCAGCGGTTGCGTGCCTGAGCTGCCCGAGCCAAAGTCCGCGGCCTCCAACAAGGCGACCTTGAGGCCCCGCTGGGCCGCATCCACAGCCGCGTACAGTCCCGTCACACCGCCACCCACGACCAGGACATCAAAGGGTTCTCCATTCGACGCGGGACCGCTTCTGGCCGTCGACAGGGATGACGACGCATCTGCAGCAGAGGACGTCATGGTGCGCGCAAACGCATCTCGATGCTGGAGGCGGCGTGTGGTCGTCGTACTGCCCGCATCCGTCGACCACTCTTCCGGGATGGTGACGGTCTCACAAACACTTGCACTTCGCAGGCCCCAACGATGACAGACGAACCAGCCAACCGCCGCCGTCGCGGCCACCGCCCCGACACGAAAAGAGAAACGCCGAAACTTCCGCCCCATTTCCGGATGCCCTGAGCTGTGGTCAATGGACGCCAAAGGACAGTCTCAACCGTCAATTCCCACCAGAGAGAGAGAGGGGGTGGGGAAGAGACTCCGTATTTCTTGCGTAACACTCTAGTAGAAGCGTGGTGATGCAAGTAGAAGGAGAAGAGAAGAGATGGGTAAAGCGCACATGGTTTAGCAGTTGTGAAACAGGGTGCTCTGCCCATTCCACCTGCACCGTGCAGATGGTGAGAGCATCTCAGTAGAATGTTCACCATCCATCGCAGAACCCCTAAAGAGTTAGCGAGAGCACAGTGAATGACGAATTCATGTTTCGTTTGTTGTGCGTTAGACGACGTCCGTGGTGTCCCGTTGTAAGGGCCAGGAGTAGCTTCATGGTGACTCTCTCGTACCCGTTGGAGGAGGGATAGCGCAGCAGAGCGGGAGGGAACTTCTTTATATATTTCGTTCTGGTGTTGTTATATCGTCTGAGCTAAGAGACGCTGTTAATCGTGGAGAAAAAGAAAAAGAAAAGGTGGGGAAGCTATGCATACAGTGAGCACGATCCCGCCCACTTGTTAGCCTCCGTGATGTGTGTGCACGAGTTCATGCGAAAGTCACAAGTACTTGTCCATGAACGCGGGAGAACTTCCCTTACAGCTGTGGATCAGCGGTGGTGGAAGGGGTAACGGAGCTACAGGTACCGAAGCAACGTAATGAACCCAATGTTTCCCTGCTTTTTCCCCTTTCCGCGCATGAGGGCCTTGCTACCGCTTCTTATACAAAGATGGCATCAGAACGTCTCCAGGGCTGTGCGGCAGCGTGCGGTTGGCCTCCCGCTGGTTGTCCTTTTTCAAAAAGTCGAACGCGACAAAGTAGTCACCCGCCACATCTTGGTACTCCGTCACGAACCCAATCGCCTCCACAAGCTCGGCAAACTTGCGTGGAAACGGAATGCGGGAGCGGACCTCGACGATCTTCAACAAACGGTTGGGTTTCAAGACGCGGAAGGCCTCAAAGAGACTGAGTTCGTAGTCCGTCGCCATCAAGGACAGGGAAAAGATGCAGACGTCGACCGAGTTCTTCTCCAGCGGCACGTTGCTCGTATTTGCCACGGTCACGTGCTCGTTCAGAGCGCAGAAGTCAAACGAGTGGACGGTGTAGTTCTTGGCTTTGAGCGCCGTGGCGATCTGGGCGTCCCCGCAGCCCATATCGGCAACAATCCAGTTGGGTGGAATATGACCTGGCATGTTCTTCCCCTTGTTGCCTAGAAACCTGCCACGCTTGTCACCCAGCAGGGCATCAATGATTAGCTGGTTTGGGTTCACAGGCCACTGCACGAGCTGTTGACGGTAGCCCGTGTGGTACTCGCGGAAGGTGCCATCGTCCTTCAGCAGCGTCGCCGCAAAGGCAGTCGGGGAGTTGTAGATCTGCTCATTGAGCAGCCGAAACGTGCTGGCGTTGAGCTTGCTACGGAAGTGGTCTAGCAGGTCATCGTCGCGCTTGTGCTTGAGCACGCGGCGGCGCTGCGCGGCGCTCGAGGCCATGGTCGCCTTTGTGTACTCAGCAGAGTCCTCGGCCAGGTGGGGCTTCTTCTTGCGCGCGATCATTTCCTCCAGCTTGCTAGCAAAGGGCACGTGACGCTTTTCGTTGGCGGAGTCGCGCGCTGGCGTCACAGGACCGCTGCGGGAGTTGCGTTCGTTCCGGCCGCCGTACCCGCCGCTGCTCCCATCACCCCCGTACGCGTCCTGAGTCACATTGTCGTAGGCGACAACAGGGCCCCTCAGTGTGCTCCCTTTCTTGTACTTGTCCTTGTGACGGTTGTGGTTGCCCGGGTCAGCTTCCTCACGCTGCGCCTTCTTGGCCTCCTTCTTGCGGGCCTTCTTCTGAAGCTTCTTCTTGAAGTGGTTGCCACCCAGCATCTTGACCGGACCAGAGAGGGAGAAAGGGAGAAGGAAACCGACGAGGGAAGCGGAGAGAGGGACCTGCGCTTCCGCTTTATTGGCAATCTAGCCGAAGGAATAGACTTCTTTAATGCTCTGTCGCGAACGGCCAGGCGACGAGTCAAGGAATGAGAGCCTGTACGTGATGAAAGACAAACAGGAGGCCGAAATCTAGATGGAGTCAGCCCACTATGGACTACCGTTTGCGGAGGTGGGTTCCAAACGGAAGAAGGTATGCTGGACATTCACGTTACAAGAATTGCTTTCATGGGGTGGCCGGTCGGAGGGAATACCGAGTTGCTTGTGTTTTGCATAAGGAGTGCTGCTCCACACTGATGACAACGAACGGGAACCCCTCTCTAGCTCTCAATAGCCCCCGATACGATGAGAGACCGTTGAGAATGACATCTCCTTCTACCATGACCAGGTTTTGTTGCTGATGGTGTGTTTGAACTGCAGGGGGAACAAGAAAAAAGATAGAAGAACCTAAGTTCGACTGCTGAGGAAAACTGCACAGATCTATGAAATCTTTGGAATTGGAAAAAAAAAGCGATACAAGTCGCCACAAAACGCCTGTGGATGCTCCGTTGCGCCTTGATGGGTCCGGCAGTGCAGCCTGCTTAGCAAGACGCCACACACCTCAACCATCACCGCTGGAGGAGTCCTCGGCGTTGTCGCATATGCTGCTCACCGAGTCCGCGCGGCTGACAGGGACCTCCATGTTCGACCGCCGCTGCGCCGCCGTCGACTGCCGCACAATCGAGGTGCACTGTGCCATGAAGGCGTCTCGGCTGGAGGTGATTTTCTGAAACACCTGTGCGGCGCTCGCGTGGAAGTCGTGCATACGGCGCTCGTGGTCGCCCGACAACACGTTCTCCCGCACTTGCTCCGCCACGATCCCGTCCGTCTGCGCGCGCAGCTGCTGACTATCCTCCTCTTCCTCCCCCGTCTCCCTCATCGAGCTAGGGGGACGGTATGAGGGCCTTTCCCAATTCCCATGGGTGTGTGCATTCAGATCCCCGTAGCCAGAGAAAATATTCCGGTCAGACACGTTGTGGTCCCCCGCCTGCGCGGACGGCGGCGGCGCCGGTGACATCAAGGCGCTGGAAGGAGCGGACGGCTGTGATGCGTGACCTGCACTGCCTAACGGCGTGACGCCATTGTGGCGGTTGAGCAACGCGCTGGCAGCCTCCGCAGCCGCCCCTGGTGCTCCGCGGCCTTCACAACTCCTCTGTTGCCTTGGGTATGCTTGTCGTGGAGCATCTTCTTTGTGCTCTGCGTTCTTTGTCTCGGCGCCAGAGATGTTAAGGGCAGCGCTGCTGGCGCTTCGGCACGGCGAGTTCAGGGTGATGCCGCTGAGAGAGTCCACCCCCACGGCCTGCCGACTGTTGTCGTGAGAATGCTCGGGGGCGAAGAGCTGCACCGAGGGCGGCGGGGCGTCCGCGCCGATGCCGCCCGCAGTGCCAGGGGAACGCCGTGGCCGAGTGTGGGCTCCTCGCGGTGACCCGCTTGCACGTGCCAGTCCAGCAGCAGCGGCAGCATCGCTGTCCCTCTCCGGGTGGGCCTTCGGTGCGGGTGCAGAGCCTGAAAATCCGCGAGGCCTCTCATGGTCGCCCGCGGAGGATGCTGCTGCTATCGTGGACATCTGTGGTTGTGTGTGGCCTTGACCGAGGCGGGTTGCGTCCTCGTTGGCAATATGCGTCGTCTGTACCTGCGGCGGGCTGTGTGCCTCGTCTGTCGGGCGAAGTCGGGGCTGCGACGTCGCCGCTTGTGGCGATGGATGACTGCCGGATGGCCTTCCTGAGGAGCTGCGTGCGTGCCACGGTTTTGGTGTGCTGGTCGCGGTGCCAGGGCTCGCAGTCCCAGTGGCAGTCGCGGTCGCGGTGGCAGCGCGCGAGGAGGGTGTAGAGCGGGGAGAAATAAGTGCCGCGTTGCGGAGCCTTTCCCTTCGGATCTCCACGAGGGCCGCCTCCTCCGCCTCCTTCGCCTTGCGCTTGTACTGCGCGAACTGCTGCTCCAGTGTGGCGCGCCGCCCGCGCTCTTCTTCGAGCTGGCTGCGAAGGCGATGCAGTGGCTCCGCCTGGCTCGCCGCCAGGGTCTTGAGCTGCGCATCTTTCTCCTTGAGTTGCCGGCGCAGGGTCGCGATGGTTTCCTCAGACTGTACCTTGTACGATCCAGCGGCGCGCTGCTGCCCTTGCTTCTCTTCCTGCAGGCGAAGTTCTGTCTCGGCCATGCGCATCGCCAGCTCCTGGCTGTGCGTCTGCTCATCGATGATGTCCGCTTTAAGGTTTTCCACCTGTGTCCGCAGCAGTTGAATCGTGTGGTTGGCCGTTTCCAGTTGCGAGTGCAGCATCTTTGTCTGCTCCGTGGCGGATAGCTTCTGCGCCTCGGACTGGCGACGCAGCTCGGCGAGGGCTGCGTCGTGGGTCGCGCTGAGTTCTCGCAAAGAGCTTTGCACCGTGGACAGCTCCTCTTGGCTGGCGCGGAGGGCTTCAGTCAGACGCACCTTTTCTGCAGCCCAGGCGTCCGCCTCACCTGCATGGGTGGTCTTGGCACTCTGCAAGGCGTCCTTTAGCGCGGCGGATGCCTCCTTCAGTGTCTTGTACTTGCGCTGGGTCTTCTCCAGCCGCGCCATGCGCTCCGTCGCCTCAGACAACAGCCGCTGGTAGCTGTCCGTCGTTGCCGTGAACTCTGCTTCCAGGTTGCGGAGGGTTTCCCGTGCAGTCTCCTCTTGCTCGAGTAGTTGCTTCTCCAGACGGGAGACACGATCTTCTAGTGCATCGGCGGTGCGTGCCTGCGCATCGCACGCACGTTGCTTAGCCTCCATCTCCCGTTGGGCTTCCGCAAGCGCGTCATCCTTCGCCGAAGCGCTGTGCTTCAGAGCCTCGTTCGCCTCCTTCCACCCCTGTAGCTCCTTGGACAAGTCGCTCACCTGACTACTGAGCGCCTCCGCGCTGCGTAGCTTCTCCTCGGTCTCCGCGTGGACGCGCCGGAGTTCCTCGAGCTGTCCGCGAAGGTCCGAAGCGCGCTGCTGCTCAACGTCAAGGCTTGACTTGAGAACCTCTACTCTCACATCCCCTGCCGCCGCCGCCTGCTGAGCCGCCTCTGCAGCTGCCTCCCGCCGTGCCTCGATCATTTTTTCCTTCAATGCTGCTATTTCAAGTGCGTGTTCGAGACGAAGCTTCACAATGTCCTGGTCCCTTTCCCTGAGCTCCTCGCGCAGCTTCACGACGACAAGCCCCTGGAGCTGCGTGGCTTCATGGTGTGTTATCGCTTCCCCTGTGGTGGCTGCGGAAGGGGGTGATACACCAAGGCTGCTTGGTGCGGTGCTGGAGGTCAGAGGAGCGGTGACGGTCGCCAGTGCGCCAGGGGTGCTTGCATGCGGTTGGAGGAGAGGGTTGTCGGTGAGCGCGTGCCCCGTCAGCGGACGCTGCACCACTGCTTCGCTAGGTGCAGCAAGAGCGGTTTCTTCGTGGTGCGAAATCGTCGCCTCTGCCTCTGACACCTCCTCCTGTCCAGTTGCGTTTCCAAAGAGGGATTGGAAGGTTTGGCTCCATTTTTGACCAAAGCGTGTTCGCATGTTGGCGACGTTCCTTTTGTTGTTTTCCACGCCAAGGTCCGCGGCCCACCCGCGGCCCTGTGCACCACGAACAGGGCTACTCCGCTCCTCCGTGTACTCCAGCTTGTCTGGTGATAAGAAGAGGCTCTGCGTACCCGCGGACGGCGTTGATAATATCGGTGGTTTGGTGTGAGCCGTGAAAGTTGTTGAGCTCGTGTCATTCGTGCGCCGCGGATGGGGACTCTTCCAGTCAGGTAGCACGCCCGGCGCGGAGACAGCAGAAGCGCCGCTCGTTTCTAACCTGGTGCGACGCGAAGGTGTGGAGCCGCCAGACGGCGCGACTGAAGGGACAGTCCTCTGTGGACGTTGGCCAGACATTCCCTTCCCTTGGAGAAGAGAGGACGGGTCCTCCGAGATGGCACTGGAGTCTACTTTTCGCCGCCGCCGCTGGTCAACCAAGCGACACGTTGGCTGTGGATCGTGGTGGTGGCTGAGGCTGTGGTGAGAAGAAGTGGCGACGGAGGTGTCATCGTGTCGCTGCCGGATCGCACGTGTTTCCTTTGTTGAGTTTCGCGACTGGCCTGGGGGGTTTGTCTTCCAAGTACCCCGAGTCTGCTGCGTTGGTTTCCGCAGGCGCTGAGGCACCTCCTCTTCTTCCTCCTCCTCTCCTTCGCTGTCATACTGTTCCACACGACCGCGGCCAGGATTTCTAAAGGGATTTCTTCTCTCATCAGCGGAAGACGATTCAGAGTCTCGAGTAGCATCCATGTTGCGGGACCTCGCATTACCATAGCCACCACCCTCGTTATCGGTGTCGCCATTGTTGGCGTAGCGATCCTCCTCTTCCTCTTCGTCTCGTGACCTGTGACGCTGCCCTGCTCGCCGCCGCCATGCTTCTGTGTGGTTCCCTTTTCGTGCAGAAGGCGCTGTCTGGGATCGTTTCAGTCGTGCAGGCGCGCGCTGCGAAGCGGGCGGCGGGCTCTGGCGAGAAGTTTCTAAAGACGCGTTAGCCGCGGTCTGATAAAGCCTCGAGACACCTTCGTTGGTGTGCTCAATCAGTGCCCGCAGTTCCTCGGGAAGGGCCTGGTACGGGGTGTTCCGAGAGCCCCTGGACATGGTGTCGGTGGTAGCCTTGCGTGTCCCTTTCCCTCTCGCGCTCCTTCTGTTCCTTGATAACAACGTGGGTGACAGTCCTGTGTTGTGTGGTAACGTCGATAGCGTCAATCTATGAAGGTACGACTTGCCTCTATTGTTGTGACGACGCCGTCGCCAGTGTCTACAACTTCGCTGCAGTTTATTTAAAAAAAAAATAGTACAGATTGGAGCCGCCAAGGACTCAGTGTGTGTGTGTGTGTGTGTGTGAAACGACAAGCAAGATGCGTTTCCCTCGGCGTCGCCGTTTGCTCTTGGCTTTGCTATATTTACGCTTTTCCTTTTTCCGTTGTATTGCTGCTTCCAGTTCTACAACGCTCCTCTTCAGTGGCGAATCAAGGTTTGGCAAGCAGCAAGAAGGAAATGAATAAGGAGAGCAACAAAAGACATAGCTTCTACGCACTTCACGACCAAATGCATGGGAGAAGTCAAGATTTCATATTCCTCTCACAGATCCACACGAGATGATGCTTTCTCGGTTTGTTCTCTGTTTCTTTCGTCCGACACTTGCCTCTCTTAGTTTTTTGTTGTTCTTGTTGTAGTAAGTCTTCTTAACACCATCACAGGTGACGGGGCACAAGGACATGCTAAGGACCTGTTCCCAGTCCTTTATCACTTCTTCCGGATGATGAACGGCACCGAGGCGTCAAGCCCGAAATGAATGAGGTGTCGGTTGCGGAGGTTTTGGTTTGCACGGAACGTGTATTTGTTTCCTCGGTCCCTCGCAGCCGAGGCGGCTTGCTCCTCCTGCTGCCGCTTCAGCAGCTTCTTCGCCGCGCGCAGCTTGCTCTCATGGCGGACGGCCTTGCGCGTAAATACCTGCGCGGCGGCTGCCTGAATGGCCTCCTCCAGAGGAAACGTTGCGTCCCGCACGAGGCTGCACGACGGCGAGCCGCTCTGCCACCACGGGAGGATGCGGGCGGCCCGTGCCGAGGCGCTCTCCTCGAGTGGGTCTACCCCGCCGCCGGCGACTGCGGGGTCGAGGAGGGTGTACTCCGCGGGCAGTGTGAAGCTAGTTGGCTCGCGCTCACGACCAATGAGGCTGCCCGGTTGCCGAACGTCCACGCCACGAATATGAAAATCCATAAACGTTTCCGTGCGATCGTCTTCGCTGTCAGCGTCTGGTGCGAGACGATGCCGCGAACGCACGCGTAAGATAAGACGGAAGGACTCTGCCCGGACAGCCTCCATAGATATCTGTGCGCGGGTGATATGGTAGACGGCCCCTTCCTTCCCTGTCACTGAGGCACTGCTGGACGCGTACTTGATGTGAATGCGCAGTGGAGGGTTCTCCTCCACTTCCTTTTGCATTTTCACGACGGAAGAGACGAACCCAAAGGCCACATGGATGGCGGGTGTGCTACTAGGATTCGTGCTAGTGTTCCGTGGAGAAGTGGTGCTACCACGCATTAAACATGCGTGCCGCGCGGCGCTTTCGTCGTCTATCGTCAGCTGCAGCCGCTCGCCGAGGTGCAGGCGCACCGGCATGCAGTGCTCATCCGCCACCATGATGCCGCGTTGGGTAAGCAGCTTGTAACGCAGCCGCAGCCCTGGTGGCAGGCGCACGACCAGAGAAGGGACCCCCATGCCGCCGGTCAGGGCCGCGTTCAGCATCGCGTCACTTTTTTCTGATGACAGACCGTTGCTGCTGCTCATGGTTGCGCTACTACTACTGGTGCCACCACTTTTGGCCATACTCGTGGCAGCTTTTGCCTGCAATGCCTCAGAGAAATAAAAGGCCAGCCCCCGGCGCTGCACCTCTCGGAGGAGGGACTCTGGCAGCTTGACCTGCGTCGTATGCAAGGCCGCACACCCCTCCGTGTCGGTGACGGTCGCGGGGGACTCGAGCAGCGTGGCGAGCTCCGCGAGGGAGTGGATCACAGGCTGGCGGCAGAGGAGCGCAATGTCAGGGTCCAAAGAAGCGCCACCAAAGCCCAGGCCCTCCTGTCTCCTTTCAAACGAGCGATGTCTCGGCGATGCATGACGGTCTTCTTCCTCCCCGTTGTGTTCCTCCTCATCTTCTCCTGGCAGCAGCACCTCAATGTTTCGGCCCCCGCTGTGCCCTGCACGCATCAACTCCACCCAATCTGATGGAAACCGCTGCAGGGAAGCACCGCTCGGCAGCAGGTAGTCCAGCTCTGCTAAGGTGCGTTTCACATTGGGCGTCTGCGTGAGGAACTGAATCACCTCATGATGCTTGACGAGCTGCCGTGACGTAAGGATGTTCCTTAGCTCGCTCATGGACTTGGGTAGTGCTCTAATGTGTGTGCTTGGTGATGCAAGCAAGAAAAAAAAAAAAACGACAACGGAAAGAGGAAGGAGAAAGATGTAAAGCACTGATACTGCATCTCCTTCTCCTGCTGATAGACGAGGGAAATAGCATCCATGCGATTTCTGGGCTTTCATCATGATCCCGAGTAGAAAGAGGCCATGAGTGTCGCTCTTGCTTTTACGCGTGTCTTCTCCGGGTGGGAAAGACGGGCTTCATAAAGAGGCAGAACACATCTTGGCGGAGAAAGCATCACCTCCAACGTTCCCGCTGTGTAAAGTGGTTTTTGGTCTGTGTTGGAAGGCGTTTGTAATTGCCCTTGAGCGCACGTTGTATGGATGAGGTGAGGGCGCAGCCATCTGAGCTGGCCATGTGACATCTACGAGAATAACAAATGCCTCTCTCTTACATCTCATGGGTCTTCTGGCGCAGGGGAGATGAAAGAGAAGAGAGAGAGAGAGAGAGAGAGAGCAACGACCCGTATGCACGCAGATTCTTTCTGTATCACAAGGTGAGATCGTAGTCGAAGAGCGGGTTCACCACCACCGTCACCGTCACCTTGACGTCATGGTCGCGCTCCGTGTGAAGGACGCTGAGCTGCCGCTGCGCATTCACCTGCAGCGTGAGCCGCTCGAATCCCGCACCACCACCACCACCGCTGCCACCGACCACAGCGGCACCATACGCGTCGGCGCCTCCCGTGTTTCCACCGCCGCGTGCGCGGGCCCCTGAGGTGCCGCCACCGCCGCCCGCACTGCCCACCCCGCACGCCAGCGCAAGGTGCCTCGTCGATACCTTGGTCCGTGCTTCCCCACCGTCCAAGGCAGACAACGCATCACCCGCCTCCATAGAGAGGAGCGCACGGGAGTTCTTGCGGATCTGAATGTCGACGGTGCCGTAGGGGCTGCCTTCGCCGTGGAGCTGCACCGACATGGTGCGCGGGTTCAGCAGGAGCGTCGTCTCTGCACACTGCGCGGTGAGAAGATCATTGATGGCGTCGCGCAGGTTATCGCCCAGGAGGGTAGCCTGCGCCGCGAGGGCCTCATCGCGAAAGTGGAGATCGAGTAAATTGTCTTTGATGGGTCGCGTAAGGATGCGGGACTGCAGCACTCGGCGACCGCCTGGTAACGCTCCACCAGTACCCCCAATACCCGCTGCTGCTGCGGCGGCGGCGGCCGAGAGAAGGACCCCGCCAACGCCTCCCGCACCTCCCAGAGCATCCTGCGCAGTGTCCGTGAGTTCCACCATAATTCGGCCGTCTGAGGCGCCGTACAGCAAGCGGATGGTTACGGCGTTTGTGGTGAGGGAGTGAGGGCCGAGCAACAGCATCGCGTCCATGAGTGTCTGAAGGTGCACTTCCATCCGCGCGTCTGACACGGCGTAGTCGGAGAAGAGTTTGCGAGGCAGCATTGCGGTGGCCGTCGAGGACTGGTCGCTGCCTTCAACGTGCAGGATGACGGCGGTGTCGGTGAAGATGACCGTCGCCCAGCAGTCGCGGTCCTTGCTCAGTTTCACCGCGTTGAGGGCTTTGAACAGGAGCCCTGGGTACTGCACCGTTGCGTATACGGACATGGCGATGCCTAGAATCTGGTACTTTGAGATCAAAAGGAAGGGAGGGGGGGGAACGGCAGGTGACGGGCGACCGCTAAACGAAGGGGGTGGCACGGAATGGGTCCGCTCTCGAGAATGCGTGACCGCGATGTTGCGCTGATGCCATAAAAAGAGAGAGACATGACAAGATGAACACGTGAGAACACAAAGACACACAGTGAGGTGATGTGAGGTGATGAAAGAGAGAGAGAGAGAGAGAGAGCGTTATTCATGCTCTTCGAGTGATGGGGCGATCACGCGTGGGAAGACAAGTGGGCCATCACGCTCATTTTTGCTATTCACTTGTGCTGCCACCACCAACTCCGTCGTTTCGTGAATTATCCCGCTTCATACCCATTTAATTTAGTTCTCTTTTTTTTTTTCGTTTTTCTGTGATGTGTCCTTTTTCATTTGCAGTGTGGTTGGAAGGAGGTGGCTACACGTCTCCTCTCCGCATCAGCATCCGTGGGTATCTCAAAGGAGCATCGCAATCACGTACCACAAGAGGTGAGACACATCCGCGTAGTGCTCCGCCCATGAAGCGCCCGACACCACGTTTGACAAAGCAGGGAAGGGAGGGGCCAAGATGCTCTCGGTGTGAATCCGATCCCGCACCTGCACCCCGCAGCGCGCTATCACCTCGCGTTGAGGGACAAGCAGCACGCGTGCGGTGCGGCCACCTGACGATGATGCCGCCATTCGCTCTCGGTTGTACCGCTTCACAAAGGCTTTCTGGAGTTGATTATACGACGCCGCGGCCGGAAAGAGCTGCGGGCTGGGGTGATCCCAACAGAATCGATTCATGGTGTTTCCCGCTTCAAAGAGAAGGACCACCTGGTCCTCGCGGGTTTCCTCCAGCAGCGTCTCCAGCTGCGTGAACACGCGACGCACCCGCTGGTGATGGTCCAGAGTGCGACTCTCGTGGGGGATATAATTGAAGAAGAGAAAGCTCATATCGTGTGAGCGTGGAGGTGCCTCCCGCATTAGCTGTGAGACGAGGGGGAATGACATGCCGGTGAAGGTGAACTCCACGTAGAGCAACGGTGCCCCACCAACGAGCTGCTGGGCCGCCCAGAGAAACTCCCGCTTCACAAACGTTGTGTTCTCATCCCACAGGTAAAGCAAGTCCCCTTTTGTGGTCGCGACATAGACAAAGGAGCTGTGCACGCTGCGGTCGAACCCGTCTTTTAAGCCGCGCAGCATTCGAATGAGACCGTACAGAGGCCCTCGCAGGACCGAATTACCCTGAAAAGACAAGGTCATAGGCTCCTCCGGGAGCCTCTTCAAGTCCGAGGCGTCGGCTGACCTCCCCCCACAACGTTGACCCTGCAGCCAATTCATGAACAAACGCTGCAGGACCTCCTCAGAGCTCCTCGGCAGCACACATGCCCCAGTAGGGTCATAATCCAATGAGAGTCTCAAGGAATGGTTGCCTCCCTTCCGGCAGGTTGACCAGCGCATGGCGTGTGCGAGAGCGTCGGCATCACACGACGTTGTCTGTGGTGCTTGACACGTCAAGGATCCACCTGTGAGACGGTCCCACAGCGGTGTCGGCCCCGCCCCTGTCCATCGACCAGCCGTGTAGAAGCGGCAGACACTGTCGGAGAGCTGCGACGTCACATCGCACCGTGTCGGTGCCCACACATCCGATTGGGTGATGGCCGCCGCACCGGGCACGAATGCCTCGGTGGTGTAGGCCGTGTACTTCTCTAGCAGTGACCTGCCCGCTTCTCGGGAGGGCGGCAGAGGTTTCGCGGCTGCTCCGTTTTGAAAGGAGAAAATCGTCTTGCCGGCCCACTCCTGCAACGGCTCCGAAGGCTCACGACAACACACCAAGGTGAAAAGAATCACAGCACCCAGCAGCAAGCGCGGGGGTGTGAGTGCGGTCCATGACAAGAGCATGTTGGCCATCAGCAGCGAAAAAAAGAAAAAAAAGAATGGGCGGGGGAACGGCGCCTGGATGGCAATTTAGTGGTACTAAATGCTCACTATCTGTTTTTTTTCTTTGTTCTGCGTGACCGCCCGGCAGTGATGGTAGCCTAGAACACGCGTCGAGTCCCTTCTTGGTGCCGCTGAGCGCTCAGCCTCCCACGAGAGATTTTGAGGTGGTAGCCAAAAAAAAAAAAAAAAAAAAAAGAGGAGAGAAGGGAAAGACGAACAGCAAACAATCGCAGAAAGGGAGATGTAACACGGGTGGGGCTCTGAATTGTCTCCTCCGTCTGGGAAGCATGGCCCTTGGTGCATGCATTCGATCGACACTGAAAAGAGGTCCGAATTCTGGAGCTGTCCGCTCCGCATCTTTTCACCGTCGCGCACTCTCTCTCTCTCACAGACACACACACACATATGACGGCAAGGCAAATGTACCATGTGATATGTTGTCAGCGTGCTGGCACAGTTGCAAACATCGGACTGCAACATTAACCTTCGGAACGTTTTGTCACGTTTCAGTTGTTCTTAGCAGTTTCCAAGAAGGAGGCAATTCACACACTCGCACATGGCCACAAAGTCGGCCACTGCCTCATTAACGTGCGCGCGGAGGAAGCGAAAGAACCGCGCACGCGTGCGTTGGCATGACGCAGCAGTAATGAAGGCGAGTCGATAGATGTGCATGTACATGTGCAGGTAAGTAGGCGTATACGTCGTCTGTCCACGAGGAGAAAATAAACGATAAAAAGCGAAGCGAAGGTCGTCGATGGGGAGTTCATTGCGATTCACAGACCCACGTCTGACAGGTTGTCGTGCGCAGAGGCAGCCTCGGTGCTGGCGTCACAGACCTCCACACGCTCCACATAATGCGGGCGGCAGACAAAGTGCTCGAGAACTTCCGGCATTCCACGCACCGACGCGTTCGATAAACGACCGTGTCGAGACGGCGTCCCCCTCGGGTCCACATCGGTGTCGATAGACGACCGCCAGCGGCTTGGGTGCTTCCACAGATGAGGAGGCGGGACAGCGGGCGGCACCGCAGCCGAGGTACTTCCCCGCTGCTGCTCACTGGTGCCTGTTGGAACACCACCTGCTGTGTTGCGGTGGTACTTGTTCATCTCACCCACGTGCCGGCTGTCGAGGTCCCATGACTTGGGCACCTTCTCCTCCGCAATCACGTAGACGTGCAGCTCGCGCGTTTTTGCCTCGATGCGGAGGCGAAGAAACCCTTTGAAGTCCTCAATCTGGAACGCCGAGTAGGCCGGGTCGTACAAGCAGTCCAGAAAGGTGGCGCTCACAAACAAAAAACACCCAATCAGAAAGGAGACGAGCGGCGTCACGAGGATCCAGTAAAAGAATAGGAAGTTGAGGTAGTAGAGCACCACCTCGGTGCGGGTCGCGTCGGGGGAAATCTTTCCCATGCTCAGACCGGGTGAGCTCACCTTGACGGATAGGAACGCCAGTGTCTCGACAGGGTCCATGCAGCGCAGCAGCAGGCTGCAGAGAGCCACCAGCTCGCCACCGTAGAAGCGCTGCTGCACTTGCCAAAGACTCCGCGCCGCACGGCTTTCCACACCCAGGAGCTCTCGGGTGTGGTTGAGAAGGGTATCCGTCGTTGAACGCACGTGCTCATCTAGCGCGCTGCCCCACGTTCCCTCGGAGGACATGAGCATGCCATGGTTCGCCATGTAGCCGATGCAGCACTCCACGTACGCGAGCATGCCGCAGCAGGATAAGATGACCAGCGAGGTCCACAGCGACCCGTGCACGGCGCGGGCAAGGATGGGCACGCCATTCTCCGCACCCGCCGAGAAGAAGCCGGCAAAGAAGCAGAGCACCGCCACGAGGGAAATGACGGCCTTGGAAAAGAGATGCTGTATTATAGCCCACGTGAGGGCCGTCCAGGCGCTCGCAAAGTCCCCAACGTCGTGGATGGCCTCCATCCCGGCCGTGCCGTACGGCTGTGGTAGCATGGACATGACAACAAAGAAGCAGCAGGCGCCGACAACGAGGTCAAACTTCCAGTTGATGAGGCGGAATGCAATGAGACGGCTTACCAAGGACATGTAGGTGTTTCCATGCGGGAACGCGGTGGTGCGCACGTACTCGGTGCCCTGATGAATGACGGCGGAGCGGCGCGGACCATGCATGAAGGCGCCACCGCTTCCCGATACAACCAGCGTCGGCGCCTCACTTGTGGGGTCGCGCGGAGTGTGACGGGAGTAGTGGTGAATATCTCCAGCAAGCCACATGCGCAGCCGGGTGCCCAGGGCCTGCGCCAGTCGGTTCAGTTCCGGCTGCGTGGCCTTGTTCTTGCGGAGCATGGCATCGTAAATCCAGCCAGGCTCGTGCGATGTGAGAATCACACAGCTCTCCGCGTCCATGTACTTCTCCACCACCTCCAAGAAGTAGTTGCGCTGGCTTGGGTTGATGTCCTTCTGTGTCCCGCAATCCGTGCAGAGAATGAACCAGTTGTGTGGGAGCTTCAGAACAAAGTAGCTCGTCTTCTGTGGCATGAACCAGCCACCCACCCAGGTGTTCTCCAATATGTACTTGCGATACGTCGAGAGGCCGTCGAGCCACTCATGGTTGCCTGGAATCGAAAAAAGTAGCGGCACGCTACGCACAGCCTCTTCGATACTTCCCTTCTCTTGCCCAAACACATTTCGCTTTCCGAGGGCAATGTCAGAAATGACAGTGGCCTCCAGCATGCGGATGTGCGTCACATCGGGATCGGTGGCGTCCTCCTCCACCACCATGTCCTCGCGCTCGTGCACGAGGCGCTGGAGGCGGCGGTGGCTCCGCAGGGCGTCATTGTAGGGGCCAATAAACCGTGTCAGAAAGGTCTCATCGTTAGGATTGGGGTACGCCAAGTCACCCCCGACCAGCAGGAAAGAACCGCGAGGGAGGTGGTACTGGAAGCCGTCAGGTCCGCCCGACGGGTTCGTGGTGCCGTACCCGCTCTGACTGCCGAGGAGTCCGACCGCGCCGCTGGGCAAGACGCCATCCGCGGCACTCGCGTCGTCGCGCGCGGCGGTGCGTGCCGTCGACGGAAGACCGCAAAGATTCGCCGCTGCCATCGGGGAAGCGGCGGAGGGGAAATTGGTATCGCTGCTCAGTCTGGCAACCGGCGTGTGCGCAGGAACCGCATCCGCCATCGATGGTGGCAGCGCGCTCGCGGGAGATGGCAGAGAGGGCTCCAGGGGGCGTCCTGCACTACTTAGAGGGGGAGAGGGAAAGGCGGGCGGCGTGTGTGACCGCATGCGAGCGAAGCTTCCGTTGTCGCTGACATCACCGAGGGAATGCGATCGCCTTGCCTTGCCCTTCCGGCTCCCGTGTGCCGCGGCGGCTCGTGCGGTGGGGCTGTCCGCCGACCGCAGCCGCGAGCGCGACCCTGCCGCCATCCAGCTCCCCACGTCACGCACGGACAGCACAGGCTGTGCCACGAGGCGCGCCATCTCATACGTGGAGTTGAAGCCATCCCCAATGTCGGCGATCCAGTCAAACCACACGTCGGCCTCCTCCGCAGAAGACGCCACAGACTCCGCGCCGTCCGCCATGGGGTGCGCATGGTGAGGAGGGGTAGGAGGGGTTCGTTCCGGGTCGGACGCGAGGCGGGCAGTGGCGCGGTGGTCTACCAATGAAGGAGTCGGGGCGGCAGTCGCTGGCGAAGAGACGGGCATATTTGTGGAAGTGGAGACGCATGCCCGTGTCAATGGGCTTGCTTCGAGCGTGCTCTGACGCGATGGTGTCTGGGGACGCCTCTGCGGCTGTTGCTGCTGATGCTGCTGGCGGTGGCGCGTGCGTGCGGCCTCGATGCGAGAGAGCTTTGGGTAAAAGGAAAGGTCAAATACCTTGGGTCGCTGTGTTTCCTGCAGAATGCGAACGTCAAAGACCAGAAAGGCAAGGGCTTCGTAGGTGACCGCCTGCCATGATGTGTTGAGAATAAAGGTGGAGAACCAGGGCACCATACCTGTCCGGTTGTCAGGGTGCGCAGCGCTCTTCGCCTCTGCGAGGGCAGCCTTGGACATGCGAAACGACACCTTTTCCTCAGAGCCCACCCCGCTGCTCGCATCGTCTGGAACGGACGCCAGCGATGTTTGCGAAACGGTTTCTACCCAAGCCGCCTCCTCTTTCGAGCCGTTTGCCTGCGTCGAGGTGATTTTGGCAGCTGCACGCCTCGTTTGTCGGGGGTGGATGCGCACTGGCTTGGGTTCCCCATACCGGAAGTCGTACCGCCGGTACGCTTCTCGCATTTTGGCTTCGTTTCTCGTGACGTGCCACCACCACCACGACCACCACCACGTGGACGCAGGCGCCGGCTGCCGCACGGTGAGAGAATCACCTTCATTCTCACTGTCACCCACATCATCGTCGCTTGCGCTATCACGTGTTCCGGAGAAGCCTGCTCTGTGACCAGGTCCGTGTCCTTCATCGCCAGAGGCAGTGCTCGTTGTGGAGCGCGTCGCAAGTCCTTGATGCTTTCTTTTCGCGGGTCCTCTCATGCCACCCTTGGCCACCTTGTGCCCGGTTAACGTGCCAGCATCTGTCAATGCCGCTGATGACTGCAGCGCCGCCGCGGCGTCCGTGCTCTTGCGGATCCGGTACAAGTCCGCGAACAGGATGCCCCGCGTTGGGTCAAAGCCACGGTACGCCTTGTAGCGGTAATCCAGCAGAATGAAAAGGATGTCCACTACCAGCAAATGCGCAATCGTGCCAAAAGGTTTCGCAAGGACGTGGGAGGTGGGGCACACCGCCATCAGTGGGACGGTTGCGGTTGACAACCCGCCCCCGGACAGGCGATACGTGACCGCAGACGATAAACACCATCCGCGTGGATCTTCTGCATGCGCGGCACAGACATCGCGACGCTGGTCCAGCTTTGCGCGCAAGGCCAGGGTCACCTCGAAGCAGGCCGCGTAATGCACCAGGGTGAACACCGAAAGCAGGATGGAATTGAGGAGGATCACTGTGAATCCGGCTCCATAGGTCACGCCAAGACGCAGTTTGCGCTTAATTTTGTGGAGAAACAGAAAGAGCATGTTCAGCGCGGAGAAGATGGGAATAAACACCAGCGCAACGCCGCCGTCGTCCGCACCCACGCTAGACGCACTCCTTCCATCTGCTCTGTGCTCCTCTATCGCGAAAAAGTGAGGACCCAGGTGGAAGAAGAGAACCACCGCGGCGAGCCAAATCTGAAGAAATTTAGTGATCTGGGCATACCAATCCGTGCGGCAGGCCGTGTGCGCGCGGAACGGGGAGTGAAAGAGATACATGAGTGCGAGGCTGACAATGTACGCCAGGAACCAGAGGAAGACCGAGTGCAAGCCCGCGATGCGAGTCGTCACCTTCACCACAACATGGCTCAAGGTGTCCGAAAACTCATCGATCAACGACGGCATCGTGACGCGACAGTGACGGTTGGTTGGGGTACGCTAAAAAAAAAAAAACGGAATAACGCGTTGTTTTGTTTTTCTTTCTCTCCTGTCTATGAGCCTCTGTTGGACCTTTACGCTGCCCTTCTTAACTGTTTACTTACGATAGTTGGGGTTGAGCGTATTCCCCCGCTTTGGGATTAGAAAAAAGTGACGGCTGCAGCGCAGCACGATCGGAGCTGTGCAGTGCCGGTGCGTGAGACCACAGTCTCGCTGCCGAGTGTGCAAGTATAGTTAACTGAAATAAGAGAGAATCGGAAGATATATTTTTCGGAAGGGGTGAGAAGGCGTTCGCCGACGGACGGGTATATAGAGCGTGATAGTATTGATTATTTATTTTTTAAAAGGCCAAAAGAAAAAAAAAACGCTTGCGCTTCTTCGACGCTGTCGACGGTTGCCGCTTGGCTCCTTTCGTTTAGGGGAAAGATGCGAAAACGCACAAGGAGGGCACAAGTTCAGGAGAGGAGAGAGCGTGTCGTGTCTTTTTTTTTTTTGTTTTTTGAGGGGGAGAGAAAAGTGAAACTGCAATTAGTGCCCCCACTCCCCTGCGACCACGGGAGAACTCATTTTACGTTGTTGTTTTTTTCTGGGGATGTATGTGGACATAAAACATCCTCGGCACACACACACGGAGGGAAGTCTATCCTCGCCGACCCAAGAGTGTGCTCTAGATGATTATGTTTCGTGACCAAATGCGCTTAGTTCTTCTTGTTCAAAGCACGCAACGCGTAATGAGTGTTTTTTTTTTCGTAACTGGTGACTTTCCAGCATGTTTGTATTCCACGGAGAGAACAAAGAGCACGGGAGGGGCAAGGTTAGTGGTGTTCCAGGTATAGACTGCGACACGGAAGGTAATAACACATAAAGCTCGTCGTGAGCATTTCCACCCAAATTGCAAAGAAAACTCCTCTGGTATTCGAGCAAGGAGCAGAGAGCCGCAGGAGAGGGTACCGCAGAAGGTGAAGAAAGCGGCGGAAAAGGGAGCGCAACGTCCGTAATTATTTACTGACGAAGACGCATGTACGTCTCCGGCAGCGCGCGGATCGCTTCGCCTTCCAGCTGAAGCTGATACGGCTCCGTGAGAGCTGTGGAGAGCTCCCACTGAGGCAGGCTCTGGGCCGCCGCGGAGCAACTTTCCTGGCAGCGCCGCCGCAGCTCGTCCAGCGAGCTCACCACATCGCTGCCAGAGGCTTCTGCAAACTCAGGAAGGTCCGGGCCTTCTGTCAGTGGACCATCCGTCAGCTTTCCCGAGCCGTGCTTTGTTGTTGGTGCGACAGGCGACGAAGCAGGTGACCTCTCTGCAGCTCGCACAGTGGGTGGCGACATCTTTGAGCTGAGAGTCAACTGCTGGGCCGGCTGGGACGGTGCTTCGCTTGGGGAGCTTGCCGTCCGACGGCTTCGCAAGCGCGTCTTCCGGTGTGCAAGTGGGGTGCCCAGGGACTGCGCCATGCCGATGCCGGGGAGGGCTGCGGCTGCTGCCGTCTGTGATGCTGCTGCCAATAATGAGCCTGGCGCAAGCGTATAGTCGTTCATACGTGCGTGGGATCCTCCGTGCGTGGCAGCAGCCGTCGTCTTGATAGGATCCATAGGATGGGAAAGGCCTGCAGAGGCTAGAGGTGGTCCTGCAGCAAGCGATGAAGTGGCGAGAGCTGGCGGTGCTTGTGGCGGTTCAGGAGGTGGTGCAGGGGGTCGCTTCGGTTGGCGCGCCATCATCGGGTGTGGGGGTACAACAAGAGGGTCTGATGAAAGGTGAGCTGTGGTCAGCCGCTGCGGCTCGGGAGAGCTGCTGTGCGCTGGCTCCGTCATGGTCGTGCTGGGGGGCGTCGATCGTGCGCTCGCATGGTCAAAGGCCATAACGGCGTCTTCGTCCGCTACGGCACCGTTCTGCGAGGTGCCAGCCAGTTGATCTTTCGAACTTTTCGCATGGTGCGGCTCTGTGGTTTCCTTTGCTGTTTGCGCGCCAGACGGGTTCGTCCCTGTCGCGGGTACAGGCTCCTCATCCAGTGAGTCGCGACGGGGTTGGCTGCTGCCGAACCGAAAATGCCGCAACTCGGGAGTGAAGGTGGCACCGATGCTGGCCGCATCATCGCGTTTTGATGAGCGGGAATGGTTATCGCTAGAACTAGGACGTCCGGCAGGCATTGTGCTTGTCGTTTGTGGAGTCTGATCATGGCCTGTGATCGCCAGTGAGGTGCCCTGTGCTCGAGGTGCGTGGCTGACGTTCGGCAAGATGGGAAACGATATCTCGCTGTCGTCGCTCTCCGAGCTCGAAAAGAGTCGGCCCACCTCAATCGCGTCCGCGCGACCACGGCGCTGGCGTCCACCCGCCAGTGCGAGCGCACGCACAGGCCGCAAGGATCTCCCGCTCCCTTTCCGAACGACTTCAGGGCCGCAAGCGCTCTCCTCCACTTCGACGAGAATGGTCCCTGTGTTCTCTGTTGCTACGATGTCGCCACCCCGAACCAGAGAGCTGGTTACCGTGGAGGGACTGCCTCTGCCTTCCTCGTCGCCCTCCCAACGACCTCTTTCTCGGTTCTCAACGCCTGTCTTGGAGAAATCCTTTCTGGATCGCGCAGGCCCACGTCGCTGCGATGCAGAGGCTCTACTCCCTGCGGTGTTGGACGTCAGTGTTGTCTTTGTCCGCTGCAGGGCCACCGCGCGCTCCTCTTGGTCCTTGTCTCTGAGGCACAGGCGACAGAGGCACACGACAAGGGCAGACAGCCCAGCGGCCGCAACTACGCATAGGCCAGCCACAAGAAGGAAGCCCCACCAGGGGAACATAAAACCAAGAATGTGTGTGTGTGTTTTTTTTTTTCTAAGGACACGCAGTGGGGGGAGGGAGGGGGGGGAAGAGACGGCTAACGTACAAGCAAGACAACAGAGCGAGGGGGAGAAAAACGAGAGATGCACAAAGGGAGATGTATCAAGAGCGGGAAGAAGAGGTGAAAAGGTGACTTCACGGGATGCCCAGCAAGTGACGCGGCAGCAGTGCTTGGAAAATAAATGTAAAGAACGAGGACGGAACACGAACGCGACGGATGACCAGGGGTATCGGCAGAGAGAGAGAGAGAGAGAGGGACAAAAGCAACGCCTCTCCCTAGTGAGGGTATATACACGTTGCGCGGGACGAGGGGTGAAGATAGCAGAAAGTGAGTTCAATCGAAGGAGGACAGGTGTATAGAAATGAAATAAATGTACATGCGCAGAGATCCAAGCAAACACTGCAGTAGCAAGGCTAGTACGCTGCCTTGCGGAAAGTGAATGCTGACATTGATGACGTAAAGCAGGGTGAAAACCTGCGCTCCGAATTAAGGCGAGGAAGAGAGGTGGAGAGAAAAAAAAGGGAGCGCGGGAAAACGCGCTGTTACAGTGAGTGGATGAATGAAAAAAATATATGATGATGGCTGTCAGAAACAGAAGAGGGAGGCTGAAAGGTGATAACAAGAGAAGAAGACTGGGAAGGAATCACTGATCTGGGGTGAAGGGTGCTCCTTTCTAAGTAGAACAGAAAACAAAATGATCTAGAAAATGGATTCTATGCCCGCAATGTAGATATAAAAGAGGGAAAAGAAGAGAAGGAAACATGTGCTGCCGTGAAGCCTTGTGAAGAGGACGCCAGACGATGTTGTGGAACGTTGCAGTGCATAACATGTTCCGTGTCGTAAACAGAGCTCCCATTGTGTGTGGGGCCGTGACAGATTTGAGATCCGAACTCATTTCAACGTGCCATGGAGGTGGCTGGTAGCCTGTCTTCCGGCACGCAGCTTTATACGGATACTCTTTTTTCTTCTTTTTTTTGGTTGATGTCTGTCTTCTTTTCGTGAGAAAAGGTGTGTGCGTTAGGAGGTGAACAGTACTCATAGATCGAAAGGCCGTTTGTACAGAAAATCAAAACAGGCAAAGAGAGTTATATTATCAAACTAAATTATTATTATTATCGATTGCTTGTTAGAAGAAGGCATTGCCATACCATCGGTTCAAACCCGCCATTTACGCCTGACTCGGCAAGTGCGTGCCTACCCTCATAGGAGAAGGGAGGACCTTGCTTTCCTAGAGTTCAAGCACGATATCTTGGATCTGGAGAGAGGCACGAGAATCATCTTTCGCGCCGTGCTTTTTTCGGGAGGTCGGGCATCCTCAACCCGTTGGCCCGTGGTCAGAAAACAGAAGGGAGACGCTCCTTAGGGACTTCCTACCTGTATTTGGGCAGCGCGAGTTACCTCAAGTCCTCTTCAAGCAGGAAGAACCTCTTTCTCTCTCACACACTCTGTATGCACCAACTGGGCGACAGGAGAAGAGTGGAGGCATCGTGGAGTGATCCTCTAAATGTGCTGTGTTGATCCAACCCAAGAAAAATCCTTTCACTTCACCGAGCCCCTGTGACTGCTATTGGGATGCCGTCAGCGAAAAAAAAAAACAGGTGGAGGCAAGCAAGACGCACAGGAGAGAGAGAGAAAAGATGAAACATAGAATAGCAAGCAAGATATTATTATTTTTAAAATAGGAAGCGCTATGGTATTAGAGGCAACGACAACGAAAGAAGAGTCACCACTTTATCCGTTCTGAAAGAACACGAATTTCTGTCAACGGGTGAAAAGAAAAAAAGACATCATCTTTAAACTTCTTTGGAATGAAACTACACGAGAGGAGTCGACAATGAAGCAACCGTCTGCGGTCAATCATCCTCCTGTCGCAGCTCTGGTGTGCTGCCATGACGCTCGTCATCGAGATCCGCGTCCATGTACTTCTCCTCTCGTGCCCTAGCCGATGTTGCGGTGATCGAAGACGGCGCAACGGTGGTAGAACGCTTCTGCGCGTGGTGGACGTCCACCTCCGCGGCGGGCTCCGCCTCCCGCGCAATCGGCTCGGAAGTCTGCGCGAGCGGCAAGCGGCTGCCGGCCGACGCGCGCTCGGCCGCCGCCATTTCCGCGAGCTGTTCCTTCGCAGAGAGTTCCGCCGCATGCCGATGCAGACGCTCCCGTGGGAAGAAAGAGAGAAGAGCGCCGACAGCGCACACGGCGATCACCAGAACCACCACGTACACGCATTGCATCTGCGTCGGAACCCCGTTGCCAAGGATGGCCGAGGCCACGGACAAGAGAATGAGCGAGACAACGTTGGCACCCGCCATGAGCATTGCACCGGGCACACTCTCAGGCAGCGGGTACGTGATTTCCATGGCGAATTCAAAGGAAATGGGAGTCGCCGTGCCCTGGAACACACCCGCAAAGATGTAGATGAACATGCTGAGGCCGACCATGAGGCTGGTGTTCGGCGGGCCTTTGAGCATCAGCACCATCAGGCCGAGGCACGTGATCACCGAGCCGCAGAGGCACACCACCACAATGGTCTTGTAACGCCGCTTGCGGTCCACCCACAGGCCAACGACGTACGCCATCACCACACCCGCTAGCACATTGAGGGCGCCGGCAATACCCGCCATGGTGGCGCTCAGGCCAAAGGGCTCGAGGATCTGAGCGAGCACCGAGGAGTACGTCCAGACGCTTCCCACGCTAATGCTGAAGGCGCCCAGAAGGAAGACAAAGTCGCGGTTCCGGCACAGACGGTACACGGTGTGGCCCACCTCAAGGAAGGTGATCACCTCTTCGTTGTTTCGCATGCGTCGCCACAAGGAGAGAGGCTTGCGCTTGCTCTCACTGCCGACGTCGGTGGCGCGGCGCCGGCGTGGGACGGTCTGCGCAGACGTCACGGTCGGCGCGACTTCGCCCGTGACAGCGGAGGGTGCGGGGCCGTAATGCTTGGTGGTCGTTCCCGTCGGGGACGCCACCATTTCGTCGTCGTCGTCATCGAACTCGTTGACGCCGCGGTCCTCATCAAGGTCGCCGGCCTCGGCGCGCTGCGCGTTGGTAATGGTGGACTGCTGGCCCAGCAGTGCGCTGCTCGGGGCCTGAAAGGCAGGGGCTTTCAGAAAAAAGAAGGCGGCCACCAACACCGCGCAGCACATACCTGTCTGGATACCAAAGAGGATGTAGAACTCTCTCGCGGTGCCGTCGCGGACAATCAGCGGTGGCACAAATAGCGCTATGGCGTTCCCCACGTTGTTGGCCGTCGCCGCGATGGCCGTCGCGAAGGCGCGGTGCTGTGGCCCAAAGTACTGCGCGGCAATCAACGGGGGTGTGGAGAGGACAAAGAGCTGCGCAAAGGAGTTGAGGGTCTGCGATGTGATGAGGATGGGGTAGCCCGGCTTCTGGATGCCAGGGGTAAGTTTCAGGATGGAGCCCAGGGCGTTGAGGGAGCAGCCCACGAGCACCCCGCGGCGAACACCCCAGCGCTCAAAGGTGGTGCAGGTGAAGTACGCACCCACAGCAAAGACAATCATGTAGACAGAGGAAAGCCAATTCAGCTCACTCGTCGACAGGTGGAAGAAGTCACGGACGGCGGTGGCGATGGGGGCGTAGGTAATCCATTGGATGGCGTTGGAGGCACTGTACACGCAGAAAATGATAAGCACCACCCACCGACGCGGATCTCCCTTGTCGACACCCATGTGTTCAGAGGATTTACCGTATTTCAACTGCAATGATCTGTGGTTGCTCCTACACTGAAAAGCGTAAGAGAGAAGGGGGGAATGATCTGTATAGAGACACACAGCAACGAGTGGAGGAGGAGTGTAGTTCGTTTTCAGTAGGAGAGAAACACACAGTTATAAATACTCGGCAACTCGAGCGTGAAGGAGTAGCTGGAAAGCCACAAAAACAAAAAAAAAAGAGGGGGAGGAAGAAGAGGAAAAGGAGTAGGTGTCGTGACTGGTTTGAAATATCGAATTCCTTTTTTCTTTCTTTTTGAGGGAAGACCTACGAAAAGGCGCGAGGAAGATGAAAGCAGTGTTATCTGATGGTAGAGAAGAGCTCCTTCAGGAAGTTGCTCGAAATAAGCGAGGAGGGGGGGAAGGGGAAGAAAAAAAAAACAACTTCTAAACAGTGAAACGGTTTAGGGCAGCGCCAAAGGCAAAGGAAACAAGGGCAAGATGAATTTTGAAAAATGTAACTCAGAAGCGACAAAAGACTAGGAGCGCTCTCTAGTGGGAGCATGAGGGATGTATACAATTGGGTTGGAGGCATCATACGTACGGCACCGTTGCGCAGAGGTGGTCATGCATGACGTGGGGTGTGATGAAGCCGCATAGGGCGACAGATGCCTTTGTCGGTCAGGCGCTCCGAGAGCTTTCTACTACTTGAAATGCACGTAGTCTCGCTCTTTTCTAGTCTGTCCTGTTGCTTACAATATTTCTGTAGCTGTGTGTGTGTGTGTGTGTGTGTTGTGTGTGTCAAACGGAAATGTGAAGTGACGTGTTGAAGTCGGATCGTTGGGCACGCCTTGCCCGGAGTGCGGTTGAGATCCATAGTAGACAGAGAGGACTGCCCTTTCCATGGCACTCTCATCCTTCAGTACACTAAGAAGTCCGTACGGCCACTGTAGCGCCGTGCAAAGGCACTTCCCATCGCCGTTGGTTCTGAAAAGGCGACGTGCTCGACAGGCACTTCATAGCCGTAGCACACGGTGTGCCGGGCGGCTTCCACCAGTGCGCGAGCCAGGCCTTGCCGCTGGACAGCCTCCGCTACTGCAAAGAACTGAATGCCGCAGAATGTAGTGCCGGAGCACCAGACATCCCCAATGTGGCTGACCGGTCGCGCGGCACTGGTGCTGACACGGTCCCTCGGTCCAGACGAAGCACCTCCGGCCGACTCGGACACGTGAGAAGAGAGGAATTCACTTTGGCGGGGGAGAGGAGGGCTTGCGCTTGGTGCCTCAACGTGTGCGCGAAACACACGCTCCTGCGCGGTGGCAATGCACACCGCCACGACTCGGGGTGGTCTTTCGGCAGATGCGTGACAACCATGCCTGAAACGCTTTTGCCTTCTTGCATTCACCCGACGCGTGGATGAGTGCATCCGTGCGTCGGGTGAATCTGTCTCGTGCGCTGCGGTCAGCGACGGTGACGGTGACAGACGTACAATGGCGATCAAGGTTGCATTAAGAGGATCAATCAGATCGACGGAGCCCATGGAGTCACGAAAGCCATGCACGGCATCGCGTAAGACACGATGCAGCGCGAGATCACAGGGAGGTTTCGCTCGCTTTCTGCCTGTGCCCTTCACTGCACCGTTGGGGATGGCCGCGCGTTGACACGGATCCGTACGGAGCCTATAATGATCACTACCGCCATAATCGCCATCCATGTAGGCAAAGAAATCAGGAATACAAAGCAGTAGCCCTTCGCAGTCCTCTGATGATGCCACAAAATCGACGCGGCACGGTGGGCTCCGCACGGCCTTGCGAACTTTCTCCAGCGTTTGGTATCGGTTTGGTAGGGCGACTCCCAAAGACATGGTCGCGTCGTCGACATTGCCATCCTTTACAAGTCTGACTGCTGTCGTGGAGTGAGGATGCGATAAAGAAGTCCTCGCAGGTGCTGCTGCGGTTGTATGCTGCAGAGATGACGAGGGTCGAGAACGCTTCACGGGAGGTTCAAGGGCCTCATCGTGCATCCTAAATCGAAACGTTTTCGCTCTGTGAACAACTGTTTTCTTCGTGGTACGCTGTGAGGTGAGCGCCGCACTGTCTGCCACTTTATTCATGAAGAGCAGTGGAGAACGTTTGGAGAAGAGCACGAATTCGAAAAGAAAGGAGATCCTTTTAGGGTTGCTGCCCCTCGCGTATGTCAACTAGCATGAAGTCCTCACAACGAATCGTACACATATTCCATTCGCTCTCTTGGCACACGCCCCCTACTTCCTGCCAGAAGGCTCTCGGTTCGGTATTCGCCTTGGGACAATGTTGTTGTCGTTGTTTTTTTTCTGACGAATAGCAGCAGAGGTGGGAGTTGATAAAAGTAAGGTGAAAGAGCAGAAACAAAAGGAAAAGAAAATGAAGGACGGGGAAGCGGAAAGAGTTGGCAGCAGCAGACGACGACACGAGTCAAGAATCCAAGAGGCGAAAAGAAGAAAAAAAAAAGTGCGTTCTCACGGCAGCCAGAAAAGCACCAACAACACGATCGGCGTCGAGAACAACAAAGTAGGAATGTGAAATGTTCTCCCAGTGTGTGGGAAGGCCTTCTTCGCCTCGTCCATGAGAACGTGTCACGCATCCCAAGGGAGTGGGTTCCGTCTCTTGTAATAGTCCGTCAAGGAGGGCAATTCTGGATACGTCCGCTGTGAAGGAGACGACGTGTCCACAGATGACATGAAGGTCCTTCCCTCGTTCTGGGTGAGTTCCTCCGAGGTACCTTGGCACTGTGCGGCATCAAGAGCAGCAGCCGCGTCGGTTGTTACGTCGTCTGAGGGTGCGTCAACCGATGAGAGCGCATCGTCGTCCTCTGCGGTATCGGCCATCCACTCTTCCAAAGCCGCCGCGGCTACTGCAGCAGCATCGTTCAGTTGTTCAGCGCTTCTGTGCGGTGCGGGCGATAAGGTCGATGCGTGACCCTTCTCCGAAGCGTCAAAGGCAATTTCTGCGAGTGGCTCCGCTGGGACTTCTTCTGTAAACATTGGTTTGCGCACAGGTGGTCTTTTGTGGTCCGTCTCTGTGGTCTTTGGTTCTGTGTCAGAGCTGGTTCGTTTCGCATCGCAGCTGGTTTGATCGTAATGTTTCTGATGGAAACCACGCCCCTTCGCCCCGCACTTGACGGCCACGTTCCGTGACCTCTCCAGAGCTCGGACGCTAGGGCAATGTTCATCATACCCAATAGGTGTCGGCATCGAGCAAACACGATTTCTTTCAACCGGGACCGGCTCGTGTGTCGAAGACAAGACCACATAGGCCTCGGCGCCGTGGTTCGTCGCTGGTGCAGCGTCTCTTCTCACAGCGGTCATCCAATTCACGCATTCTGGCGTCACATATCCTGCTGTGCCGATAGGTGCTGTGGGGTGGCGCACTCTCCCAGCGGCCCGCGGCCTTCGCTTGTTTGTGGTGGTTGTGGTGGTGGTGCAATGTCTTTTCGGCCATAGTGTGACGCGGGTAGCGTGTGATGGTCGGAGGTGAGCCGCCGTGGGAAAGGTCACGTGGTGTGGGATGCCCGTGGTGCAGAAGGCGCACAGACGACGCATGAGCGTGGCGTGAACTAGGGTTGTCCGACAAGAGTGCTTTCTTCGCGGAATGCATGGAAAGAGAAACTGTCGTCGGTAGGAGCAGCGGAATTGCGCTCAATGAAGGGATCAAGGGTGTGGAAGGCGTCTATTGGTTTTTCTTGGGTGCCAAGAAGAAGGGAAAAAGAACAGATCATCAGTGTGATATTTATGCTTTGATGTTTATGTCTTTTGGTGGTGTGCTTTCCCTGAATGCTCGAGCGGCCTCAACGTTGATGTGGGTGGAGAAACAAGGTAAACCCATCTTAAGTAGGTTCGTCAAAATAAATTTATAAAACCGCCTTTGATCCAGATTATTCTCTTTCTTTTCAAACGCAAGTTCACGACAACAACTATTACACTCGCAACGACATCAAGAACCATCAGGAAGAAAGACAAAGACGATTCCCTCAGTTCTTAGCCTCCTTGAATAGCTCCTGTAGCCTACAGCAGCCCCAAAGAGGAAGTGTCCATCAGATACGGGGAATTAGACGACTTGGCGTCTGGTGACAGCGGTCCTTCGCGCTGGCTCATCGCACGGCGACGCAGTTCTTTAAGCTGCGGGTGGTACAGGACCTTGAGCTCCTTCACTAATTGGCTCAGCAACACGTCGCGGCGCGGATGGGTGTGGGGTGCGCGCAGCGGTTCCTCTTCGCAAATCGGGCAGCGCCGCGCCTCTCGAGGAGCGTCCACCCTTGCAGGAGGTGTTGGTTGGCAGCGAGGGCAGACCAGGGCACCACAGCAGTCCATCGTCAGCGTCGTTGCGGGGAGGTGGTGACACTGCGAACAGAGGAAGGGCAGAAGGCCTTCCCCAGCCGTTTCGGTCGAGACGACCCCATCGTCTATGAGCTCGTTCAGCTCACGGAGGTCCTCGCTGGTCATGTACGCAGAGACCACGTCTAGCGCGGCCTCCTGCCTCTGATGATGCCGGGACGACCACGGGCTACCGCCAGCACCCCCACCAGGCGTCCCTGGTGTCTTGCCCCCTGCGCCGGGGCGTTCGGGTTTGCGCTGCGGGGTGGCGGTGGTGCTGTCGCCATCACCCTTATCGGCGAGTGAAGACGCGTCTGCCGATGCAGATGACGCCGCCGCCGTGCCACCTTTTAGGGTTGCTTGCCTTTCTCCCGCCGTCCCTGTACTGCTGAGCGCGTTCGCCCCTGTGCCGTCGCCGCCCGTGCGATGGCTTTGGTCGGTGCTAGAGCCCGCAGGCGCCGCCGACTGTCCTGCGCCTTGACCGCTAGCGCCACCATCGCCGCCGCCAGCTTTCTCCTCCTCCGCGGCGAGCAGCCGCTGCTGCTGGCGGTGCTGCTCCTGCAAAAAGCGTTGAAGACGCTGCCGCTCCTCCTGCTGCCAGTGGCGGAAGAGTGTCGGGTTGTAGAGCTGCTGCGTCGGGGGTGCGGGACCGACTCGAGGCGGAACGGCGATCGATGCGAGATTGTCCCATGAGGTGAAGACCACCAAGCTCCCTCGGAGAAGGAGCTCCGTTTGCACGTTGAAGCGGTACGCTGCCATGTCCTGGGCGGACACCAGCCGGAAGCCAACCTGCAGCGCTACCTCTGGCGACGTGTGCGTCAAGACACAGCCGAAAGACTCGGACTCGCGTGTCCAAGCCTCTGCCCTCGCAGCCTTGCAGCTCACCGTCGCCTCTGACAGACAGAGGGATCGCAACAAGGTGCCAGAGATGCGAAGTACGGTGCGGCCGCCTGCTCCCTCGCCGTAGCTGTTGGCTGGGGAGCGGTGACGCTTATGTCCTTTGCGCCGCCGCCGCCGCTTCTCCTCCCCGTGCTCCCTGCGTGCCTCCTCTGCGGCCTCGCGTGCTTGACTCTCCTTCGTCGCCTGGAGCACCAGCCGATCCACAGAGAGGCTAAGCACCGGTGATGGCTCCTGTTGAGCAGCGAGGATAAGGAAATTCATGTTTGTCTTCTGCTCGTTCTCGTAGTCGGTAACGTGTAACAGAGCACTTTCCCTTAAATACTAGCAGGAGAAAAGACAATACCAAAAGTTCGCGTAACGAAGAAGCAGATAGGAGAGGTTGCTGTATATAGGCACAACAGAGATTTCGGTCGCGAGAAGGAGGAAGGAAGGCTCCAGCGACTCTTTCCTGTGCCTTCAAACCATTTCAACAAGGTGCGGCAAAGAAGAGCGCACAGAAGCGACTTGAGTTCATTTCTCGGAGCACCCCATGTACGGATGTTGCAGCTCTAATGTTCCTTTTTTTTATTTTCTTTTTTTTGGACGATGGGAGGCGGTAAGCTGGGGTGGTCACCCGTTGGGCAAACGGAAAGTGCAATGAGGAAAAAGGAAAGATATGAACTCTAAAGCTCTATGAGTACTTGGGTAAGGAGACAAGACACACAAAAAAAAAGGTGCAGGCAGACAGCCAAAAAAAAAAAACAGGAGTGAGAGTCTGGTTATTGAGGTTCTCTCAGCTCCCCCACGCGTCACCGACGCATGGCATGTGTGTGCTTCTCGGTGGTGGCGGACATGAAACTGGGAAACGATAGCGGAGTCTGAGCGCCACGACCCTCCTCCGCCCGTGGGATAGGTGAAAGGCCACTGTTTGTTTGGAGGACCAACGGTGTGCGTCCAACACTCGCACTGTGGCCTCTGCGAGCGTCGTTCCCAAAGACATCTCGCACAACATCAAGCGACGACCTCCGCGAGGAGACGACGCCGTCACGGTGCGTCGACAGACCCCTGCCGCTGCCACCGGCTGCACTGCTGCTAGGGCCGGCGTGCTCGGTGATCTCTGGCCCGTAGACAATACGAGTGGCCTTGGGCGAGACCCACTTCACGTCCGACACGGTGGCGGGGCCAAGGCCACTTGTGCGCAACGGGGTCCGCGAGCTACGCGCGAGGCTTGTGCGGAGCGCAGCGCGCATGGACTCGCCCACGCCGAGTGCCGGGTTGCGCATCGACGTGGCCCCACCGTTCTCACGGCGATCTCTATCGCTTGGCGTCCGTGACGTAGTCAGCGCTGGTGCGTCCGCGGCTGGGTGTGCTGGGAGTGTGTAGGAGCCTGCTCGAGGGGAAGAGGCGCGTCGGCGCGCGGTAGGGGCCCTCGCATCGGGGGCTACAGGTATATGTCCCCTCGCTTCGCGGGGAGCCTCTTCACGTGGGAGAATGCCTCCTGCCCGCCTTTCCTCTTGTGCGTTTGCGCTGAGCCGGCTGATAGGCAGCGACTCCTTTGGTGTAGACGCCTGCGTGGGAAAGTGAGGCTGCTGCACGCTTCGCTGTGCCTCAACGGACAGGAGCCTCTTTCGTTGCTTCGCTGAGGCTTCACCAGACGAAGCGGTGAGTTGGTCACGAATGTACAAGAGTTCAGCTACAACGTCCGCAGGCAGCGACGGAGAAGCGCTGCGATGCGCGGCCAAGACGGCGTCGATCTTCTCGACTGCGGTTTCCTCCTCGCTTTCTGCGAGGGATAGCCCAGACACGTTTGTCGAGGTGCGCCTGCTTGGGATCGGTTTCCCCGGCGAAGGCGACTGTCGGTAGGTGGTGGGATCCTTGTGTATCCATTGACCATGGCGATGGTCAGAGGCCGACACCCCCGCGGGCGGTGGCGGCGTCCTGTGACGCGGTGGCATTGAGTCTGACTCACGCAGAGAATGTAGTGGTTGCGGAAATTCGTCAGAGCCGTAGGGTCCATCGTATTCTCTTCTTTCTGATCCCTGAGTGGCCAGGTAGTCTAACGTGGCTTCCATATCCATCAGCTTGCGGTTCAGTCTGTGGATCACCTCACGTTGGATGGCAATGTGTTCCAGAAGCTCCTCCCGTGAAGCATTCGCGAGCTGTTCCTGGGACATGGTTCGTCCAGTAACAGAGCCAGAAAATGTTAGTAGAGCGCTTCGCCTAAAAAGAGGAAATGCAACGGGGAAGAAGGGGAAATTAATCACGGACGGTCCACGGTACCGTGTGTGTAGCCTCTCTTCTTCTGCTCTGCTTCGCTGCGTGGATACGAGTCCTCAGAGAAACTACTACTTGACCGATATGTATGAAACCATTTAGAGGAGAAATGAAAAAGAGGCACATGAGGGAAACGTTGAGAAGCCGACGACATATGCATGCAACGACAAGACGACCCGTAGTTGTTCCTTGCCGTATTCCTTTTCGAAGTTTCCCTTCTGATTATCAATTTTGGTTGCATTCGTGGATGGAGTGTGTTACAGTTACTCGTTGATATTTAAGGCTTGCAAAGAAGAAAAAGAAGAGGCGTGGGTAGAACGACAAAACGGATAGCAATATGAACAGCAGGGCCGTGGGAGCTTTCGTTCAGCATGACTACCATCCCTGGGATGCTTGCTTCTGCTTCAACAGTTGTGCGACAGCGGCCTCGCCGGACAGGACAACGCCTTTCTTGGGTACCACCGTGGACCGTTCGCGGCGCACAATGGACGCGTGACTCTCCTTCACAACAGCCTCTGGTGCCTCCACCACAATGTCCTTCTCGTCTGCCTCGGCACGGACCTTGGCAAGCGTTTGCGCATCACGCGTTGGCTTCGGTTTTACCGCAGCAGCTGCATTCGCTCGGGCCGGCGGAGAAGCTTCGGAAAGGGACGCTTCGTCGTCATCGCTGCCCTTGTCCTCCGCACGCATCGCGTGGCTGTCATGCTTCTCGACCCTTGCAATTTTTGCCCTGGGCACCGAATTCTCGCCCGCCTCAGTACCCTCAGTGTTCTCTGCCTTTGACTGGCGTGGGCGTCGGCGGAAGGCCAACTCCTTTTCGGATAAAAGAGCCTGCCCATCAATGGTCTCCAGTTGCGTCAGCATGCGCTTCAGGGAGCGTTGCAGAGAGACGGGCACCGCGGACGCAGCGGCCTCGGCTTTAGCATGTGACTCTTCCTGCGTCCCCGCCACGGAGGCGGCCGACTTCTTTTCCGCCGCCACATTCGCCTCCTCGTCTTGGTCCCGTGCCGTATACAGCTCCACGAAAGGGTTCCCACGAATGCTCAGCTTCTGCACATAGTGGCACCGCCGCAGCGTCGCAACCGACGTGAGCTGGTTGTGGCTGACGTCCAGCATCTTCAGGGAGCGCGCAATGACGCCTTCCGGGCGTAGCGTCGTCAGCGCATTCTTGGCCAGGCGCAGCTCCGTCACCATCGGAAGGAACCACCGAGCAGGCAGGCAGGTGAGGTTGCAGTCGCTGAGGGAGAGTTTTTTGAGATGCGTGAGCTGCTCAAAGACAGAGAGCGGATGTGCTGCGGCGAGTTGCTTCGCCGCTTGCTGCCGGGCCGTCTTGGTGGCGTCGTCTTCCTCCTCTTCCTCCTCGTCTGCTGCGTCCTCGTCACTTGCGCTCTGGCTATGTGTCGTGTGGCGCCGACGCTTTGGAGCCTCCTCCTTATCGGTGTCATGAGGTGGATAGCACGTGCAGAGGGTCGGGTTGCGTGTTAGCACCACCGTCTCACAGGCTGCCAGGGCAGCGAGGGCGAGATAGTTTCCCACCGCCACACTCAGTGTCGGGGCTGCGCGAACCTCTGCGGGGAGCGTCGAGGCACGACGCTGCTCCTCTGGTGTTTGTAGCTGGATGTGATTGTCATTGGCGATGAGGGTGCGCAAGGTGTCTGCGCAGCACTCTACGCCCTTGAGAGACGTCAGACCGCAGCTCGCCACAGACAGCACCACAAGCCTTGTGCAGTGCAACGAAGCCAGCGACTTCACATTAGGGTTATTGGAAACGGTCAGGTTGCTGAGCATCGGGAGTGAGGCCAGCGGGGACAGATCTGTCAGGTTGTTGCCGGATAGGTCAAGCTTCCGCACGCTCTTGAGCAGCACATGCAGGCTGCTTGGCAGGGTCCTGAATCCTTTGTTGCGCAGGTCAAGGCTGCGTGCTGTCTCCAGATCCACGTCCAAAGAAATGGCGTCCGTGAATTGCTTCATGGCCGCCGCGTTGAAAGGTTTGCTGTCCACTGGTACAACGGTTTTGGGAGCGGCAGGCGTGGCGGGTGCGGCGCGCGATTTCCCTCCTGCGGTCTGACTCGGCGGCTCTTTTTTCCTGCCATGGCCACCGTCGCCCTTGCGCAGTGGTCTCGTCGGTTTCATGAGAAAGTGTCAGGTCGTGTTACCTCGGCGCGGGAGGGAGTCGGATGAAATATGACTGTCTGATACTAAATTAGGATACTTGTGTGATCTTTAGCCGCGAAAAGGATTTGAAAGATGCGTAAGAGGTTGGAGAGGCAAGTAAAGTAAGCCGCCTTACTAGAGTGAGATATCGGCACAGGTCACTCGATAAAACCAACCAATAGGGTGGAGTACCGGTCCACGTCGGAGAGCCCACATGAGTGGAAAGCATATCGCAAAATGCAGTGGCCGACGTTGTAACGATGATGACGCTAACTGTGAAGCAAACACAATATATCCTTTGCGGCGTGCGCTTCGCATGTCACTCGGATTTCTTTCTTTTCATCTCCGTGTTTGAATTCATTTGCCTCTTATTCGGGTATTTGATTGTGGAAATATACGGGGGAAAAACAACGGGAACGTCGCTGATGACGCTTCCCGCAAAAAAAAAAAAAAAAAACGGGGAACAAAAGAGGAACCAGTCCTTTAGAGAATCGCTTGTCAAATTCTTCATCCTTGATGCTGGGACTGACGGGATGGGGGACAGGCTCGGAGAAGAACTTCTCCGCCTGGCATCAACAGTCGAAAGAGATAGAGAAACTGATGGACTATTGCTAACGTGGGTGGGAGACGAAGACTGGCTGTAAGAAGAGAGTCAAGCACGCCATGGCATTCACCCGTACCTGTGATATCGGTCCCATTCCTCCGCGCGTGTGAATGCGCTACAACACAAGCGAACGACCGTCATGCACAACGCCGGGCATGTTCGCTGGGTTCGACATCTGATCGTAGATGGTCGCGCTGCCAATAAGGACGATTGCAAGGACGTAGGCGTGGTAGCGCTTGAGGGTCTCCAGGACGATGTGACCTGTCCTCAGGTACTTCTCATTGGGGTTACGGCTCGTAATGTACTTGGTCATGCGGTGAAACGCTTCCTGCGAGAAGCCGCTGCTACGGGACACACGACTGGCACTGAACATGGCCTTGACTACGGATCGCCTAGTTGAGGAAACTTCTTTCTTATGAGTAAAAAAGGAAAGAAAATTAGATGACAAGAAGACAGAAGAAGGTAACGGAAAGCAAGGAAAAAGTGCTATCAAGGAAGACAGCAAGAGAGAAACTGGGAAAAGAGCTACTGAAGGGGGGGGCTTCATATTCATGACATATAGAGAAATTGCGAGAGAGGAATCGGTGAAGTGATGAACAGAATGTGTGACCATTCGTGCACAAGTATACATCTTCACAATGACTGATGTTCTCATTTTTTAAAAATGAGAAATGACCTGTTGCGACCTCGATTCATAGCTCACCATGCAGAATATGTTGCCTTTGGCCGCCTGGAAGATGATGTGGAGTGCGTTTTGACGGTCATCACACAATTGGATCCTCTCCTTGTTGTTGTTGTTGCTTTTTTATGAATGTCGAAACGTTCTGTAGGTGATGTCTAGTCCAAGTTAGAAGGGAGAACGACAGAGATGAGGGTGCGACGTCGTTTGGGCTTTTCCGCAGCGACGCTACTCAAGAGAAACACTTAGGACATTGGGTCCTGGGATTTGCCAGTGGAGGCCTTTGTGCCGTCGCTCGCCTGCATTTCTTTTGCCCAACCTTGTCCGTGGTCAGTGAGACTTGAGTGTAGGTATAGCTACACCATCTATCTTTTTCAGCGCACAAAGAGAAATATCGAAGGCACCCAACTAAACGACGGCGTAACGTCTCCTCAGGAAAGCGAGAAACCAAGCAGAACGGTACAATAAATAAATAAATAAATGAAAGATACAGAGAGACGTGGGCACAAAGGCAGCCGATTTGTGTTTGGGTCAATGGTACATGAGCGCTACATGCGTGTCAATCAACGTAATAACAAGAAGGAAATGAACTGCCCCAAGAGAAATGCGAGAGGGGAAACAAAAGAGACAGAGGAAAGAAACATCTCGACTCGTACGGCAACAGCCAATCTCCCTTCTTCAAAACAGAAGGAAGATCGACGACAGCCGCGTCGCGAGAAGACGGAGAGGGGGGGGGTCGAGTCCAACCCGCACGTGGGCCACAGAAACGGTCCCATGCAGGCAATAGAAACGCATACCCAAAGGAGAGATTGAGGAAGGTGTCTCTCGCACGGCTCCCCGTGAACGCTTTAAAGAACGAGGCGAATCTCGTCGGGCGCGTTCACGTCCTCCTCCTCTTTAATGCCGTGGCGGTTGCCCAGTAGCACGAGACTACGCGGCATGACCGGGTTCCGGCCCTCCGTGATGGCCACCGGGAGCTCCGTGAAGTACTGCCCCATCACCCGCTCCGCCGCGCGGTCCATGCCGCACCGAGACAGGTCTAACGCGGAGAGCACGTGCGGCTCCAGGTGCGTCGCCAGAAACCACCGAAGCATCGCCGCCAGCCCTGCTGTGCCGAGGCCCGGGTTGTCGCTCAGGCTGAGAATGCTGAGCGACGGAAACAGCGGCACCGTTGGGGGCTGCTTCGTGCGCGGTGCAAAGTCAGCCGTCAGCTCAGGCATCGGCCCTAGCCGCCGCGAAACGCGCTGCTCCTGCGTGGCGTCGACGGGAAAGAGAAAGTAGAGAATGCCCACGAGGCTCTGGCGGTCCAGGTTCATGCTATTCAGGTAGAGCTGCTCGAGCAGGGGCATCACCGTGCGCTTTTCGTTTGCCTGCGACATGGTCGTCAGCATGTTGCCGAGCCCATGGTCCGTCAAGTAGTTGCCGTCGAGTCGGAGCGAGGTGACCCAGCGAATCTCTTTCACGGAGATGGAGGCGAAGAGCGATCCCAAAATGTATGGCGCCGTGCGTTCCATGTAGCAGCGGGCGAGGTCCAGCTCCACGTCGGTGGGCTCCTCGTCATGCTGGCAGAGGAGGCGGTTCCGCAAGTCCTGCAGGCGGTTACGACTGGCGCCGTCCTTGGAGACCCGCTCTCGCCGCACCTGCGCCATCCACCACGGCCACGAGCCCTCCTCGGCATCGACACGATCGGTCGGACTGATGCGAAACAGCTGTGGCGCGCTCGAGGACGAGCTGATGCCATCGTCGTCCTCTTCCAGTGCGGTGATGTCAAGCTTGAGCTCCTCCAGGGGGCGCTTAGGGGACGGAGTGTGTGCGACGCTGGTGCCGCGGGCTACCGAGCGATGGCTGGCGCTGCGCGCGTAGGCTGCTTCGGGCCCGGTCTCTGCGCCGCCACGCGAAGCTGCCGACGCACGCGTCTTCACTGCAGGTTCGACGTCGACTTGGATGTCCTCGTCGTCGCTCTTATCCTTGCGGATCGGCTCGTGATCCTCCTTCCTGTTTGTCTCCGAAGAGGCTCCCTCATCGCCAGGCTTTCCAGGGATCGGAATGTCAAGAGAGTTCTGTTCGCTGCCCTTGCTGCTGGTGCTATGGTGGCCGTCTTTACCCTCCTTCTTGGACCCCTTGTCAGTCAATTTGGTGCCCTTCTTGGCCTTGCCGTCCGCCTCCTTCTCTCGCTTGCTGGGCTTGAGAGAGCTAAGGTCGCACCCCATTGGGAAGGGCAAGTGAGCTGACGAGAGGTGGAATTCTTTGGACGCTATCTCTCTTGGATCTGTTTGTGTTTTCCCGGTGATAAGTGCTAACTCGTCACTTCTTCCAGACGCTGCAGTTTTTTTTTTTTTTTTTCACAGAGAATAAACTCCTTGGAAGTGAGCACCTGAAGGTGAGAAGAAAATAGGGAATGGGAGGAGAACGAGGAGGGAGAAAAAGGAGTAGATGGAGTGTATCTAAGAAGGAGAATGATGCGTAGTGATGTGACGCAAAAAAAAAAAAAAAAAAAAGAACGAGGGAAACCAAGAGAAAATAAATACAAATGATAGAGTGAACAATGAACAAATATGAAAAAAAAAAACGATAGAGTACAGGTCACACAATGACACAACACAATGTATGGAGAAGGCCGTGAAGACAACGCCGTTCTTTTCCTTGCGGGACGCCACACCAAGAGCCTCTCAGGTGTGCGTCAAACAGTCAAGGAATTATTGACGTCCCTCACCAGCGTGCGTTTGTAAACGCCTGTTCAGAGACTGCACGGAGCGAAAATAGCCTGCAGGCGGTCAGCGAATGATAGCGAAACGAAATTGTCAACAAGCAGGCAAAGGGGAAAGAAAAAAAAACTTCCTTCAGAAGGCATGAAAAAGACACAAGAGGAGATTGGATTAGAAAGAGAGTGACTTCCTCGTGCATGATGGGCGCCCTTTGAGGTCGCAGCCATGCCATCACATGGCACCTCTTCAGTGCATTGGCAACACGATTCGTGGACATGGCCTCAGGGTATCCTTAAAGCACAGGTACCACGCAAACGCCTCCTGTTCCCCTCACCGTATTCGTGGATTCTTTCCGTTTGGTAGGTGCCGTTATGAAAACGTTTGCCTGCGTGTTCTTGCGTCTGTTTCATTCCACGGGTCATGCTAGTGTGAGGCCCCCACCCCTCCCCTCCCGTCCTGAAAGGTCGGTGGATGGCTTCGACGAAACGCCAAGCGTGCAAATCAGCTGCCGCCGTTTAGCGAGATGTATGTACATGAGAGGTTTAAAAAAAAAAAAAAAAAGCAAATCCAACTGTGTGCTTCATGGCAGAGAAGAGAGCATTTCCCTCACCTGTTGTCAGTGTCTTCAACACCCCTTGGCGGTGTCGTCCTTGGAGCAAAGGATGTGTTTCACGGGGTCCGCGATGAACTCTGGATTCAAAATAGCACTCGCATCCCCGTCAATCGCGAATGGCACGCACAGCAGCGGATGCCAGGTCGCGTGGCCGGGGACCCGCACGGAGTACTCCACCTTCCGCAGGTGCTGCGTGCCACACAAACCCGGATAAAGAACGTCAAAGCAGCGCTCGCACAGGTCGCAGTCGTAGCACACGGCGCACTTCCACCGCGTTCCCTTCACCACACGACGGCACCCGCTGCAGTAGACGCCAATGTGCTCACGAGCCTTGTTGACAATCAGCTGGCCGCGAAAGCGCGGGAGCGGGTTCACGTTGCACGGGCCCCACAGTAAAGGCCTTGTGCATACCACTTTGCCCCTTTCGGACTGAACGAGATCTTTTTCCGTGAGCGGTGGGAGGCGGAGGAAGAGGTGGTGCAGTGGGTGACGCGCTCTAGGACCTTTACATGGCCCTGGGACAGGTGGTGCATCCGGTGAGAGGGGTGGCTCGTCTTCCCACAAAAGCGTTGTTGCCCGTGCGCGTGGTGGTAATTGTTCACAGGTCCCATGGCTACCGCTGCTGCCGTTCTTATTGTTCTGCGACGACGAACTGAAAAGATGTTCCAAAGGGTCTGCGGTGATGTGCGCGTGTGCGCAGGCCTCACACAGTGTGCCGTCTTGCGGTGCCGCGCAGTGAAGGCAATAAAAGTGAGCCTCAACATCGACGTTGACAGACGTAGCACAGGACGCACACGTCACAGCATGTTGAACGCCTTGGACAATATGCTCCGGGGTTGCTGGATCGAGACGGAGGAACACCGAGCCGGATGGCCGCATAACACGAGCGCGGAAGGCGAAGTCACGGAACCGCAAGAACTCGAGCAGTGTGCCGGAAAGGTCATGCAGGTCTGACTCACTCAGGAGGCCGCTCAGCGTGACGCCAGAGGTGGTCTCTGCGCGCACCGCCTTGCTGGCTGTCTTTGCATGTGGGTTGAGGAGATAGTAGGCGCGCTCCACGTGAGAGGTGAACCGGAGTGGAATGGAAGGCAGCTGCCTCAAATACCCGCCGCCGTCCTCCCTACCGACAAGCTGCTGCACAAGGCGCTCGCACAGCTCCTGACGCTTCTGCCGGGGCCATCGGCTCCACGCGTCGTCGTCCTCGACCACCGCGTGTGCGTCCGCCACCACAGAGGTGGTGCCCGTGCCGCAGACGAGAGACGTAATCTGCGGGCGAACCAGCCGGTAGTCCCGCAGGTTCCGCCGCATGGGGCTAGTCACTATCAAAAAAGGGAAGTCTGTGACGTTAAAATCGCCACAAAACGAACCTTGCAAACCCTCCGGGCCGCTCCAGAGGGCCATAAGGGAGACTTCCTGGCTGCACCATCCTTCGCACAGCCTGCGCAGGCTCTTGTACGCACGCAGCGCCTCGTCTTGGTCCAGATCCACGTTGATGAGCACAATCTGCGCGCGCTTGCTCGTGATGGGAAGTACCTTCTGCTGCTGGAGCTTTTCGTCAGGCTGTCGGCGCGGTGGCACAGAGGTGTGCTTCTCCACGAAGCGGAGCCAGGGATCCACACCAAAGAGGACGGCAAATTTTTGTGGCACGCCTCCGTTGATGGTGTCCAATTCTCGCACCGCCTTGTCATTGAAGAGATGCTCGCGCAGCCACGCCATAGAGGCCTCATGACGATAGGACCAGGCAATAAACACGGTGGGGACGGAGGCGGCAAGGGCACGCATGTCGACGCGCGTTTCCTTAGCACCTGCCTCAAACACCGCGAGACGCTTCATCTCCGCCACATGCCGTTCGTCACGCTGTCGCTGTGTTTCCTCCTCAGCCGGTGGCTCAGCAACGGTGGAGGTTCCTCCCTCCACCTGAGCGGTGCGAGAGCTCGACGCCTTTTGGCTGAAAAGGCACTCAAAGTTGTCATCCATAGCAGTCGCCCCTGTGCCTGTGGTGTGCTCATGTGGAGAGGCTACCCTGCTGCGCGTTCGCATCGACGTCATCCGTGTCTGCAACCCGCCGCTGGTACTGTGCGCCGTCGTGGAGGAGGCCGTGCTGAACGCCTCACAATTGGGAGAACCACTCTCGCCGATCGTGTGACCTGTTCCACACGTATCATCCCCAGTGTCTTCGCCGCTGCCGTTGTGAAGGCTGGTGCTGTCCTCTTGTCCTCCGGAACGTGAGGGAGCAGAGTGGACGCTGAGCAGCGCACGCAACCGATTGCGCGTGTGCTCGCGACGCTCCTCAATTTTGTGCAGGAGGCCTGCCTGCATGGCACACCGTGCGCGGTACCACCGGCGGTAACTCAGCACCGGAGCGCTCACTTCAAGCGGCTCGAGCATAAAGGAAGGGACTGTGTCGCCAGCGACGTAGCCTGTTGTCACAGCCGTCACCAAGTCGCGGACGCGGCGCAGACGCCAGTCCCGTACAATGGCCGTGACCGCATCACGCCGGAGATGGCCAACGTGGCCGGTCAGCATCAATGAATCCATGCAGAAGACATCACTGTGGCCCGCCGCCGCTACCTGCCACTCCTCCCGCTCCACAACACGGAGCCTGTCTTTTGCAAAGACTCTGTTGGCAGTCAACATTTTCAGGAGGTCGCAAACGGCGTCTGCCCGCTCGTACTCGAGAAGCTCTGCCCATGGCAGGCATTCATGAGCGCTGGGCTCGTTCACCTTTTTCATTGAAGCTGTCATGTAGGGACAAGTCCCATGTCGCGTCTTCCCGAACAGGAAATCTAATGCACGGTGTCAGACTCCAGTTGCGGTGGAAGCGAAAAGTGACGGCAACGGAGAAGACGAAAGAAGAGAAGGAAAAGAGGAGAAGAGGTGAAAAGGAGAAAGGTTGGGAGTGACGAAATTACCATGAAATGGCCCAGGACAAGAAGCCCACACGCTGGTGACCATCATTTCGAGAACAAAGTACAGCTGACCGAGAGGTACTCGCGTTCAGAGGGAAGAAGAGGGGGGAAAGCTCACCCGCCTCTCTCATTGCCGGGAAGCAGCACCCACAACTACGACGTCCTAGCTTTGCCAATGGGGTGACTGATGTGATCCTGCCCCAGCAAACCCTCATGGTGACAGCTAACGTGTGTTCCTACGCCCAGCAGTCCGTTTGTCGTCCATATCGGTGTTTTCTTTTCCTGTGCGTACGCAGGCATATCAAGGAAGGAGCAGGGACAAGTATCATCGGGACCTCGCGGTGAAGAGCTCTTCGAGACTTCAGACATCACGGTGGAGTGGAGTGTGGAAGCGCGAAAGTGTGCGAAAAAAGAAAAAAAACGTGTAAGAGCGAAAGAAAAGGGAGCAACGGAAAGCCGAACTTTGCCTGCCAAACGCGGGCTGCACAAATGAAAAGTGGGAAAAACTGGAATGACTAAATACGAAAGAGGACATGAAGCCCTGTTGTCGGCTGAAGAACATGAACACAGAGATACCTTTCCGATGAAAGGAACAGAAAGGAAGGGAGAGAGAGAAAAGAAAAGGGTAAAAGAGGGTTGAGACCGTTCGTCTGGGGAGCGAGGTGCGCGGGTGCTTGCGAACGAGACTTCACGACAGACCGAGCTCAAGGTCGTTTTGGGCAAAGTGATATAGAAAATTTCAGGCTGACGAATTGAAAAGGAAAAGAAACATTGCATGAAACATAAAGCTGAGCGTAGCAGGGAGGGCCTGGTCAGTTCACACATCCGTGGAGCTAAACGGAGGGAAGAAAATCAAACAAAGATGTCGGAAGTTTCCCAGATGCACCACTATTTCAACGTGGAGAAAAGGAAGGGGATACTACCAGTACACCGTTCCCTCCCTCATCCCAGGTACCCCACGGGGTGAAAAGCGAGACTCGATGAAGGGAGGGGGTGGGTGGGTAAAGATGCCGCCAAAGAAGCGCAAACAGTCCTCTACTCCAGTTGAATATAAAAGTACGCACGAGTGCCGTAGCCCTCCATCGTCTGAAGCGTGACGTCACCACCAAATGTTCTGGCGTAGACACGCGACATCGGCAGGCCGTACCCATAGCCTGCCAGGGGTGAAGGTACCTCAGTCTGCTCCACAGAGCCGTCTGAGTCTAGCGTCATCGCGGGTTTCTCCACAGATGTGTAAGAGTACGCCATGGCCATCTCCAGCGCCTCTTGTGTCATACCCTTTCCCTCATCCGAAATAGCAATGCATGCGTGCCTGAGGCCTTTTTTGATGTTGATCAGGATGCGCACAGGAGGCATGTCCGTGCAAGTTACGATACCCACCGAGTTTCGTGTCATGTGAGCCTCTACAGTAGCACGGAAAGCGTTTTTCATCAACTCCACAACAATATATCGGATCGTGGTGCTCATGAACGGAAACCGGTATGCCTGTGAGTCCGTCGATAAGATGAACTCTGTGTCGGGGCAGTCCCCGTAGTGCTCTGTGCAGATTTCTTTGGCCTCATCTACAGCGTTGCGCACCACACGCTCCAGATCGATGCCTAGGTCCACCATACCGACACGTCCGTTTTCCGCTTGCTTCTCCGCGTCCAGGTTCATTTGCATGCGTGAGTAGAAGTTGTAGATGATCATGCAACGGTTGCAGAAGTCCAACGGCTCCTGAATGTCGGCAATGTCATCGTAAGGCAGCACGTCGGCGTCTGTCAGATGAATACCAGACCAGCGCGAGCTTGATTTCTTCAGCTGCACGAGAGCTTTGCGGTGTCGTGAAATGTGGTCCTTGAGTTCAAGAATGCCCGTTGCCATTGTTTGCAGAAGGTCGCGCTCCCCATGTGCTTCGTCAATTTCCTCCAGGACCTCCACAAAACGCTTTATCTGGTCAGGCTGGACAGGTATTTCACAGGTGACCAGTTTCCTAAAAGAGCTCAGGAGGGTTTCGCGAACCGCAAGGATGGAGGGCATGGCGTTCAGTCCGTCCGGAAGTGTGTCAAGACGCTGGATGAAGTGAGCGAGGATCACGGGTAGGTGCTGGTGACAGAAGATGGCGGAATGATACTTCTCGTCCGCAAAGATACGCAGGCTTTTCTTCATATTCATCGGCTTCACCCTCCTAGACCCGTACAAGTTCACCAGAGCGTTCGTAGCACGGCTGTCCTCAATGGTCTGAATCTTGTGCTGGATCAAGGTGACATCCCGGCGGAGTTGCTCGATATCGTGGTTCGTCGCCTTGCAGCGGGTGAGAGCAGCAACACACGCAAAAGGAGAGAACAGGCGACGCATGAGTACGACTACTATGGTGGATTACACAGGATCGCTGGAAGCGCAGAAGAGGAACGATTCTTTTCACTCAGGAGAGCAGGTTAGGTGATACCACGTAACGTGTTCAGAGACGAGGAATTCCTTCGATTCGGTTTGTGGCAACCACAAGGAGAGAGAGGGAGAGAAAGAGGGAGACGGAGGAAGAAAGAAGATCGGAGACAGAGAAGGACATCAGTTAGGTAGTCCTCTACGGATTGCCTCGAGGAAGGGAGCTACAGATGAGAAGCATGCGGGTGACGCTGGTAAGGAATCTGTTACGGTCAGCAACGGTGCCCTGATGTATTCTCACCATAATTTACAGTACAGCACAACGACAATAACAGCTTCCCCTCAGAGCGCAAGGGAGAAAAAGATCCCCGTCACAGACGGGCATCGATTCCGCATTACTCTTCCTTCCGCTCGCACTAAGGGGGAAGGATTTCACGCTAACTTGCCACGCTACTTCCGGGATCACACGCTCCCGTTTGGTTCCTCTTCTGCATGTAAGTCTTGGGCTGGGGAGGATATGATACATCAAAACCATAACATGACTAAAGTGAGTTAAATGTACATTATCATCGCGTTGGAACGAGCGTAAACGCCTTCTAAACAGATAAAAGTGATGGAAAAGCAACATGGCAGCTACCCCTACAAGAGGAGGAGACAACAGTACCAGGGTATGTAGTCTCGCCACCTTAGGAAGGGTCAGTCGACGTAATGTAGCGCTTGGCTTCATCAAGTGCCGCGTTCTTCGTCCACTGAACATTCACCGGGTCATCCCTGTAAACGAAAATAGCCTCTTTCTCCAATTTGCCCAGTGCAGTCTCAACATCTTTGATGGTCCTCTCTAGGTCACCCTTCTTCTTGGCTGCTGAGGCAGTGTCTATGGAAAACGGCATACTTGCCAGTGCCGTCGCACTCTGCTGCAGTTTCTTTTTGAGAGTGGCGATGAGGTCGGCCTGTTCCTTGGCGTCCAGTTTGTAGACGTACTGATCGTACACCTGTTGTCTGTACTGTGCCTTCTGGTCGTCCAATGCCCGCACAAAAGATCGCTCGGCATCCACCTCCTGCTTCACCCGACCGAGGTAGGTCGGCACCTTGCCAAAATCTTTTCGATCGGTGGCAAGCTGCGGTTGGTCCTTTCGGTTTTTAGGCACCATATTCGAGACCTCAACAATGTTTGATGCAATGAAGTTCTTGCGCGACTTCGGCACGCCCATCACACCCTTGTTGTCCCCGTACCCCGGGAATCCGGGATAGGCGCCGCTGCCAGAGTCTGGGTAACTGTCGCCCCTCCCATTTCCATCGTCGTTGCGACCATCATCTACGCCGGAAGGAAGACCGCGGGCTCCGTCGGCACCAGGTCCCTCTCCATAAAATGGTGCACCGCCAAGTCCGTCACCAGCAGCACCGTCAGAGGCGACCAGTCCGTGATCGACGGGTGGTTTTGTGTACACCTTCTCCTTGTGCACTGGAGGAACAACCGCACGCACACCTTCGCCTTTCTTCAGGTAGTTCTGTGGGTACACCGTGTCGCTGACACTCTTACCAATGACAGCATCACGCTGCTTGTAAAAACGAGGGTTCGTACCATCGTACTCCTTTCCCTTCTGGTAAAACGTGGAGTACACAGGCTTCGGTGGTTCCTCTGTGTGAGCATCGTACTTCCCAGTGTACTGCTGCCCGCGAGTACTCTGAAGAGCACCACCGTTGCTTTGCGCTTGTTGGCTGCTGCCTCCGCCGAGCAAGTTGTAAATGTTTTCGCCGCTCATTGTGCCGAATCAAAACAAAGCTACCACGGATAAAACAAAAGAGTTTAGCCCAAACAATCACTTCTAGGAGCACAGGTGAAAGGACGCGGATGTCGAGGGTGCGAGTAAGGGATAACATAGGTGGTGAAGGCGATTGCGCAGGAATCCAACAACAGCGTCACACCGTAAACAACCCCTGTAAGGTTCGCCTCTTCGCTGCAAGAGTCCTTCCATTTCGGCAACTTTCCACGAGGGAAGGCCCAGTGGCCAAGTTCTTTTCGGAGCCGCAGACTGCTGGCATCTGGGACATTCCCGTTTCATTTTTGTACGCTTTCAGGATGATACAGTAACGATGATAATAAACGGTAGTAAAACAAAAGTACACGAGAGGGAGAGGAAGAGTGAACGCTAACTTTTCGGAAGAGGTGATGATTCAATGGCAGCAGATCAACAACAGGCAACGCGGACAAAGGCAGTCCACACTCGTTGTGACCTTACACCACAACGCCAACGGTGTCTACCTCTTCTTGTGAGAGTTTCGGACGCGATCTAAGCGGCTACGCCGCGGGGTGGTATTGCCAGGTACCTGAGTTGGACCTGTTGTTGCCTTAGAAGCGTGTAGGGATGGACCAGACCGCCGAAACGGAGCCACAAGAGGGATGTCTTTAGGGAGTTTGTTGACAAAAGATGTGAGGTCCATTTCAAATTCATAGTCTAGAGCTAGTTTCTTTGCGGCCTGGTAGTCCTGGTGTGCCAATGAACTCAGGACATGCTTGAAGGACGATGCTGGAACCGTTAACCCTGTCTGAGAGTAGCAGGCAACAGCGAGATTTGTGAATGCGGGCGACGACGTTTCCTGTAGCAACGTGTCAAAACTCCTATTGGCATCCAGGGAATCAGAGCAGAAGCATTGTAAGAGGCTTTCCAACTCATCAGTTGACACAGCTTGTTGGGTGACTGGTTCAGGGGGCACATGCGTTGGGGCAAGCCGCTGTTCTATCGTGACGGACCGTTCCAACAGGGTGTGATGTTCTTTCTTGGATCCCACCGAAGGTGAAGACACTTGCGGCGGCAATAGTGAGGGTTGGACAACGGCAGCAAATGTAGACGGGGACCTTGCCTGAACATAAGGGACTAATTTCAGTTGACTCCGCGCCACTACACTGCCTTCCTCATTCCGATGAAAAACAGCATCAGCTTCCAAGGTCTCAGAGCTGTAACCTTCGAGAAATCCTACTGCCGAAGCCAACATGTCAACAAGAGCTCCTTCATTTCCGGTAGACAGGAATGCAAAGGGGGCGTAAAGTAGCTTAAAAATGGAATCCTGACCGTTCGCGGGAACGGCCTTCTTTGCAGCTTTCTGGACAGACATCGGCCACTGTCCGTACGAGCTAAGGGTGAGATGAGAAGGTTAGGAGAGGAAAAGAAAAAGAGGGATGCAGGTGTCAAATCGTTGATGCACAGAGGTCAGTGGTTGTTTTACGTAGCCGTACTCAGGAAAGGTGGTTAGTTGCCGTGTCGCAGGCGCACTGCCCGACCTACGACGACCCTTTACAATTCCTTACCACCTCGCATGGTGGTCTATCGGCACTTCGTTCTGGCAGGTGTCATAGCGTACGCAAGTTACTTGTCGTGGTGTGAATGAGACGTGTGCTGACAACCGGATCACAGCAGCACCAAAGGTGTCGCGTTAGTGTCACATGTGGGGTCAACATTGTTCACGTGTTCACCGCTGCCGCCGCAGTCGGTGTGATCATTCGACGCGGTAGGAATGGAGGGGAGGAGAGGGAGGGGGGGACCATGGCTTCTCACTTGCCCCGTCCGCGCTACGGATAAAGGTCAACAGCCGGATTCTCAGGGTGGACGGTGCGGTTCCTCCCGAGGTGGGGGAGGGAAAGGGGACTCCGGGGTCAGTGTGACCGCAGACCACCCCGTTCTTCCTCCCCCCCCCCGCTTTCCATTTTTGCTCGTCTAGCGGAAGCCTGGTAGGATCGCTGGGCACCGTAGCTGTGGACGGAGTTTCATGCGGCGGCGAAGCGCTTGTGTGTGTGTGTGTTGTCAACCCCCTCTCCCACCTCTCTCACTGCGGGGAACTGCATGATTCGACGAGGCCACGGGCAGTCCGGCGTGTACCAGCACCCGAACACAAGCAAGATTCTCATTGTATTTGGTGTCCTTGCGTCTCGCTCCTTCTTGCTTGCTGATAGCCGGATGGCAACCTCCCCTCCCCCGCAAGCGACCCATCATCACAATCCCCATCCTTTTCTTTGTCCGTCATTGGGCGGGCTCATCTGACAACAGCAAACGTGTGTAATCCAACCAGGCAAATCTTGTCATCCCAACAAGAACCAGGGCAAGGGGATGTTCCCATGGTGGTGAACGATTGGTGAAGCGCTGCCAACCGCGCAACAAACCAGAGAACCCAGCAGTGATAGCGTGCGCATCCCAACCTTTCTGTCTTTCCTTACACTTCCTTGAGACTGTCAAGAAGCTTGGTTTCACAGAGTTGTTAGGCGTTTTTCTTGGTCTGCACCCTTTTAAGCGTCATTTGTTTGTGTGAAATTCACGCTTTGTGTTACCTAGGTTCCTCCCTTTCCCCTATCTTTCACAGGTTAACTACGATTAAATAACTGCTCTTTCTCTCTTTTCTTAATATTACAAGGCTTTTCTTTTTTACTTTCGAGTTTCCCCTTTTTTTTCTCACTCCACAAATCCTTCTCCCTCATCGGCCGCTCTTTTCTTTTCCTTTCCACCACGTTTAACAGGGAAACAATACACATCAACAAACTTTTCCCTGAAGAGGTGCGTACATCTCTAGGAATTCACCGTCCCTTGCTTTCTCTTGGTTGTCAGCAACCATTTCTTGAGGCTCCCCTGGGAAAGCAAGATAGTTCGCACGATGACTTCGCCGTCGATGATCCTGACTCAAACGACTCAGGCGAACCTAGACAACCTGAGAACCGCTCTAGGCAGCTCCAATGCCATCCTCATCCAAGGCGAAGTGGGTAGCGGAAAGAGTGCCTCCGTGTTTTACTTGGCTGAGCAGTTTGGCACGAAGGACAACATGCTCCAGGTGAACGTCGACGATTCCTTCGACAGTAAGGACTTGTTGGGTAAGTTCTCTGCAACTGAAGTTCCTGGTGCTTTTGAATGGGTCCCGGGACCTCTGACACTCGCGGTTCAGAACGGGTACTGGCTGCTCATGGAGGATATCGACTTAGCCTCCTTTGACGTGTTCTCTGTGTTGCAGTCTCTCCTGGAAAACTCGACCTTGTTCATTTCTGACAAGAACAAAATCATCAAAGCCCATCCGGAGTTCAAGCTCATTGCTACCCAGCAGCTGTACTCTTCCGGGTCGACGCTAATGTCTCGTAAGAGTAATTCTGTGCCGTACGCCGAGTTGTGGGGCTCCGTTATCCTCACTAACTTACCGCCAGAGGAACAGTGTGAGGTTGTGCATGCGCTGTACCCAAATGTTCCCACGAGCGCCACCAACGACCTCGCTGTCCTTAGCCTTAAAGATCGTGGTGTGCCTTTACTGAACTTGCGCACTCTGTTGAAATGGGCTTCGCGCGTAAACGCCCGTTTGGCATCGCTGAGCAACAACGCGACCGCTCGTGCCGGGGGGAACGGTCAGTCGCAGCAGGCGTTTTTGTCCTCGACTGTGCGCGAGACGATGCTTCGTGAGGCCTACGATTGCGTGGTGGCAAAGTACGCCCCAGGTGCTGAACGCACGGAAGCGTTGGCACTAATTGCTACGGCTTGTGGTGTTCCAGAAAATGTCGCTCTACCGATGGTGCAGGATGCTAAGCCTATGGAGAAACTGCAGCCGAACAACTACACTGTTGGCCGCATTACACTCCCACTCATGTCCCTGCGGTCCGGTCTGACACGCGATAGCCGTATCGCGTTCGCACCCACAGCACACGCTATGTCCCTTCTAGAACGCTTGGCAGCCGCAGTGGAATCGAGGGAAAACGTGCTTCTCACCGGCGAAACTGGTGTTGGCAAGACCTTCATCGTTCAGTATCTTGCCGACCAGCTGGGACAGAATTTGGTTGTTCACAACCTCAATCAGCAAACGGACACGTCGGATTTCATGGGTGGGTGGAAGCCTCTGGATGTGGGAACTGCTGTTCGTGACCTATACACTAAATTCACCGATGTCTTCTCTCAGTGCTTTAATGCTGAGAAGAACGTTTCCTTCTTGAACACGTTGCAGCAAGCTGTCAGCAGCAGAAACTGGGACAGGTCGTTACGCCAAATCCTGAAAGGCTGCGAGACATTCAAGCTGAAGAACGGCAAGTCTCCTTTCGGAGAGGACATGCAGAGAGAGTGGCAAGAGATGGAAGCAAAGTGTGGAGAAGTGTTTGAGACCGTCACAAACGCTCGCACCAACTTTGCTTTTACTTACGAGGAAGGCTCATTGGTCAAGGCCTGGCGCGAGGGGCACTGGATTCTTCTAGATGAGCTGAACCTCGCTTCAACAGACGTTTTGGAGCGCGTATCCTCTGTCCTCGGTGATGTGGAGAAACTGTTCCTTACTGACAAGGGTGAAGCAGAGGCCGTGACAAAGCATCCCAATTTTCATGTGTTTGCGAACATGAATCCGCCAACGGACGTTGGCAAGAAGGATCTTCCACCTTCTCTACGATCGCGATTCACGGAATTCTACGTTTCGGAGCCTTTCAACGAAAATGATATCCGTATCGTTGTGAAAGAGTACGTGGGGTTTCTGACACCGGATGCGAAGATTGACCAGATCACGCAATTTTTCCTCGACTGTGTGGCCAACGCGAAATCAAAACTTTGCGCGCTTGATGGGGAGTCCAAGCCCCCCTCTTTTAGTCTGCGCACACTGACCCGTGCACTGTCTTATGTGCGAAAGGCAACTCCCTTATACGGCTACACCGTGTCACTGTTCGATGGGCTGCTGCTCGGGTTCGCCACCCCTCTACAACGCCAGTTTCACGCAGTGGTAGAGGACTTGATTGTCAAGAATGTGTTTGCGGGTAAGCGTCCACAGAAGCCGACGCTTCCACATGCTCCCATCAGTGGAAATCACATTGCATATGAGCATATGTGGATTCAGGCGGGTGACCAGGAGCCTTTTGCGGACCCTTCATTTATCCTGACCGACAGCGTGAAAGGTCATCTCACGAACCTGGCCCGTGCCGTTTTTGCCAACCGTCCTGTGTTGCTTGAAGGCCCGACTTCTTCTGGCAAGAGCTCCATGGTGAAGTACCTGGCTGAACTGACGGGAAACAAGTTCGTCCGCATCAACAACCACGACAGCACCGAAGTGCAGGAATACCTTGGCAGCTACGTCACTGACGAGTTTGGAAAGCTGCGGTTTGTGGATGGTATCCTTGTCAACGCAGTTCGTCATGGGTACTGGGTCGTGCTGGATGAGTTGAATCTTGCTCCGACAGATGTCCTAGAGGCCTTAAACCGTCTTCTCGATGACAACTGTGAGCTCTTCATTCCGGACACCCAGGAGACGATCAAGCCCCACCCCCATCTGCGGATCTTTGCCACGCAAAATCCTGCCGGTATCTACGGCGGCCGAAAGATGCTTTCTCGTGCTTTCCGAAATCGTTTTCTCGAAATCACTGTGGACGAAATCCCCACCAGTGAGGTAAGCACTATTTTGCGTCAGCGGTACGAGTTGCCTGAAAGTTTTGCAGAGAAAATGGTGGAAGTGATGACTGCACTCCAAATTCGTCGCCAAAATTCACAAATCTTTGCAGGCCGCCATGGCTTCATTACTCCGCGCGACCTCTTTCGCTGGGCCGAGCGTAAGCCACGCTCCTATCAGGAACTTGCCGAGCACGGTTTCTTACTTCTCGGCGAACGCTGCCGCAAACCTGCCGAGCGTCAGGTTGTGAAGGATGTCCTGGAGACCACCACGAAGACAGAACTGGATGAGGCTGCCCTGTATTCCCCTGAGCACTGGCCTTTTGTGAGCCAGTACTATCAAACAGTCAATGGAGGTTTGATCGACGAGTACAAGATTGTGTGGACGGCTTCCATGCAGCGCCTTTTCACCATTGTGGGTATTTGTCTGGAGCACCAGGAGCCTGTCCTCCTAGTTGGTGAAACTGGCAGCAGCAAGACGACCGTGTGCCAGCTTTGGGCAGCGCTTCTTCAGATTCCCCTGAGGATTGTGAACTGCCATCAACACACCGAGGCAGCGGACTTCCTCGGTAGCCTTCGACCTGTTCCCCCGGACCGCCGAGACCAGGCTCTCTTTGAGTGGCGTAATGGCCCCTTGGTCCAGAGTATGATTGACGGCGATTTCTTTGTGCTCGATGAGGTTTCGCTGGCGGAGGATAGCGTACTGGAACGTCTCAACAGCGTACTCGAGCCGTCCCGAAGCATTACCTTGGCGGAAAAGAGCTCGGGTGATTTGATTGTGGCCCATGAGCAATTCCGCGTCATGGCCACCATGAACCCCGGTGGCGACTTTGGCAAGAAGGAGTTGTCGCCCGCGTTGCGAAATCGCTTCACGGAGATCTACGTTCGTCCCACGACTGCCCATGAGGAAGTAACCATGATTGTCTCGAAACGGCTGGAGCCCGAGCTGCAGGAATGGGCAGCCAAGATGGCGGATATTCTCTGTGGCGTTGCCGAGATCACGTCCAACTCTGGAGCGCCACAGCACATTAGTATCCGTGACGTCATCAGCTGGGTGTCTTTCATGAATGCCGCGAATAACCGCTGCCCTGCACCAGTTGCCTTTCTCCAGGGCCTCGACGCTGTGATTTTGGACGGTATCGGCGTGGGCACGGGGCAGTCAGAGGCGTCTGCTGAGGCCGTGAAACGCATTTGCGTTACCAAGGCTCAAAACAGCTGCCCAACCAGCAGCGGGAGCAAGAGTGACGAGGAGGAGCTTAATGCAGAGGATGTTGCTGGGAAGCCTTTTTGGACGTTCTTCGAGGGCATGGAGGAACCCAAACTGCCCCCGGAAATGGAAAACCGATTCTTCTTTGGCGCACCAGCAACACGGCGCAATTTGTCAAAGTTGATGCGAGCAAGCATCGTCAAGAAGGCTGTGCTGCTGGAAGGGAGCCCTGGTGTTGGCAAAACCAGCATTGTAGAGGCACTGGGCTGTGCGCTGGCGAAGAGGGTCGTGCGCATCAATCTGAGCGAGCAAACCGACATTATGGATCTCTTCGGGTCCTACCTGCCTTGCCCTGCAGACGCACCACCGTCCGCGGCCGATGCGGAGTCGGATGAAGGAAAGGGGCCGGAGGAGGCTACAAATTCTGTCCTACCGAACGGTGTGGCAAGCACTCCGATAGTGGATGCGAATCACGATGAGAAGGCCAGTCCGTCCTCAACGAACGGCGGGAATAACAACGAGGAAGAGGCAGCAGAAGGTGATGCTGCCCCAGCGACAGAGGACACCGAACCGGCTGCTGCTTCCTCGAAAGGGCCACAGTTCGCGTGGTCGGACGGTGTGCTTCTTCGTGCACTGAAGGAAGGCTCGTGGGTGATCCTGGATGAGCTGAACTTGGCGAGCCAGTCTGTACTAGAGGGCTTGAACGCCCTGCTGGACCACCGCTCAACTGTTTTTATCCCAGAGCTGAACAAGGAGTTTCATGCACACGAGTCATTCCGTGTTTTTGCGTGCCAGAACCCTGTTGTTGAGGGCGGTGGCCGAAAAGGGCTCCCGAGAAGTTTCCTGAATCGCTTCATGCGCGTGCGAGTGGAGGCCTTTGAGACAGATGACCTCATCTGCATTGCCAAGGCTGTGTGCGGTGACATTGACGAGGACATCCTCACCCGCATGGTGAACTTTGTCGGCGAACTACAGACGGAGGTGATGGTGCGGCGCAGCTTTGGCAACCGCGGCAGCCCGTGGGAGTTCAACCTGCGTGATGTGCTGCGCTGGGCGAAGGCAATGAAGGTGTACAGGGAGCATGGAAATCCTTCTTTTTTTGCAGAGACGTTCTTTTTGCAACGCATGCGCACGGAGGAGGACCGGCGACGCTGCCGGGACATTCTCGCACGCCACTTTGACAACGCGCCCCTCGACATCGAGGATGCCAGGAACCACGACTTCCTCCTGAGCGAAGACGGCCGCGACATCTGCTTCCAACGCCGTCGAATCGCCACGCGCGAGGAGAGCGCCGAAGGACAAGGTGCAGCCGCGCAGGTGCGCTCTCCATCCGCCCCAAGCACGGTGATGCTGCTGCCATCCCAGGCCAGCGCCGTGAAGTCTTTGTTGATGTGCGTTACGCTCAATCAGTTTGCCCTCCTCATCGGCCCCTCTGGCGCCGGCAAGACGTTCGCGCTCAACACTGCCGCCAACCTTGCCGGGGCCAAGCTGGTCACCTTCTCGATGAACGCGAGCTGTGATACGGTCGACCTCCTCGGAGGGTTCGACCAGGTCGAAGGGAAGCAAGGGGAGTTCGAGTGGCGAGATTCCTTGATTGTGGAGGCGATGCTCTACGGCCACTGGCTCGTCTTGGATAACGTGAACTACTGCAACGCCAGCGTGCTGGACCGACTGAACCCACTTGTCGAGCCAAACGGTGTCCTGTCGATCAATGAACAAGGTTTGGTCAACAACGAAGTGCGCGTGATTCGCCCGCACCCGCGCTTCCGCCTTTTTGCCACGCTGAACCCAAAGTACGGCGAAATCTCACGAGCCATGCGCAACCGCGCGGTGGAGCTGTTCCTCGCCCCTGTGCCCATCCCCTCCCCAGAAGCGGCGCTTCTGTCTGGCGCGAAGATTTTCTCCCCTGATGCGGCCACCATCACCGATGGAGCGGGCGTCACCACAGAGGCCTCCGTTGAGCGGCTGGCGGAATTTCACCGCCGGTTCGTGTCGGAGGCGTTTGGCGGGGCCGACACGACGAACCCGTCCTCCGCCGCCCTCAGCGACGCACTCGCCTCGGGAGCGCCGAACTTGTTCACCCTGCTACGCGCCAGTCGCATGCTGGCACCGCCAGGCAGCGCGACCCTCTCGCAGGAGGCGCTGGCCAAGGCGATTCAGCACTGCTACCTGGACAACCGCAGTGGTCACTGGCGCCACAAGATGGCGTTGCTGCGCGACGCACTAGCGGATCTGCTGGCAAGCCCACACGTGCCGCTGACGGACCGGGCGGCCATTGCTGACCTGTTAGAGGCCACCGTGCTGTCGTGCTATCACCGGGAAGTCGACGGAGGCGAGGAGGAGGAGGAGGCGGCGGCGGGCGCTCGCGAGTCTGGTCTTCCCTCGTCCTCTGGCGCGTTTCCGTTTTCGAGTACTGCGGAGGCTGATGACCGCCTGCTGCACGACCTCGCACGGAAGCGCGTTCTGCGCGCGGCCTTACCCCTGGCGCGGCGTCGCCGCCACCTCAACAACGGTGCGGAAAATGGTGAGGAGGGAGAGGGAGAGACATTGCCGCACTTCACCGATCTGCTGTTGCACTTTGTGTTGGAGCAAGTCTTCGACAGCGTGCCCTCCCCCTTGGTGGCCGCGGAGCGTCTGCAGTACGTGGCAGAACACCACCCAGAGCTGCCGGCCGACCAGGTAGAGTCCCTTGTGCACGCGCGCTTTGCGAATCCCGGCGCGCTAGAGGAGCTGTACAGCCGCGCTTGCCTGGTTGTCGGCCCTCACGCCGATGACCTACAAAGCGTGCACGCGATCAACCCGCAGCTGTCGGACTCAGCCTTGGTCAACAGCGCGCTAGCCACGCTGCTGCAGGAAATCAACGCGGCCCTGTCGTCCATTGTGTCGCCACTGCTTCTTCAGCGCGTGAGCGGTCCCTTGTCTGTCTTCCTTCGTCTTTTACGCGATCCTGTGACCTTGGACAACTACATTGTCCTCACTACCCATGCCTTGTTGCTGCTATCGATGGCGCGTGAGAGCACGCGTAACGCGGAAGAGACTGGCAGCCACATCCTCACCTCGACCCTTGCCGAGGCCCTTGTCCACTTTCTCGACGCTCTGCGGCGCTACCTCAACTTGCCCTTCTCCCTCACTGGCAGCGGCAAGTCCGCCTTGCACGGAAGCGTCCCGCAGCCCCGCATCACGACCGCGGAGGAGCGCGAGGCGCTGCAGCAGTGGCGTCACGTGGCCGCCGCCGCCGCCTCTGCTCAGGAAGCCAATCACGCACTGGGAACGGTGTCTGACCGACTGCTCTCTCTTTTGTGGCAGGCCGCCGCGTTCCGGACAGAGTTCACAGCCACACAGCAGCTGCTGTCGACGCTCTCGACGGCCACGTCTGCGACCCGCGGCGCTCCCGTGCCGGCCCATGCCCTCCTCGCCCTGCGGAACAGTGCCAAGCGCCTCCTTGACCTGCACGCCAGCAAGCAGTCCTCCATGGTTCTCCCACTGAGCCAGGTGGCCAACGATGTAGAGATGGCACTCTGGCGGCAGGCGACGACGGCGCAGCCTGACACAGCCGTTGACATCCTCGGGCAATGCTCCCCACTCCTGCTGAGTCGTTTCATCTCGCGCTTCGGCCTCGACGGCGCTCGGCACCTCTTCTCTGGTTCGTGGGCGGAGCCCGCGGTGCGCTGCCTGCAGTACGCCAGCAAGGTGTCTGTGCTTGCCATTGGCAACCGCAACGCGAACGACCACGCGCGCGTGCTAGAGGGTCTGGGCAGCTTCCTGAACCAGTGCCCGGTCGCGTCACCGCTTCCGTTGCGTGCGTGGGAGGCCAACGCCCGTCACGAGCTCTACCGCATTCTGCAAGGATGCTTTCCCGGGGTGCTGCCCGAACTGGTTGCCCCCACCGCAGGCGTCGCGCACGGAGGCGCTGATTTGAGTACCGTCACCGAGGCAAATTTGCGCAGCGCCGTCGTTGCCCTGTCGGACAAATCCGCTGCCAGCGATGGTAGCGCACTATCCACCACGGTCGAGGCACAGGTGCAGCTGCTCCTCCGCATCGTCGCGCTCTCGGCATCCACCCCTACCCGTCTTTCCCAGGGCGACTCTCCTCTCGCAATCAGCAGCCGCCCGCGTGAAGAGGATGCCACGAACGCTGCTGCGATCACTGAGGACGACGGTAGTCACCACCAGTCCTTTGCGCTTGTGGTGCTCCTGTGGGTGCTCAAGTGTCGACTGCTGCTGCCGCAGAGCCCCATCGATCCCATGTACGAAAAGGAAACCCAAATCGCCATCGCTGACAAGGAGTGCCAGCTCCTCGAGCGCCTGCAGGCGGCCTTTGAATGGGCCGATGGTGTCATGCTCCGCACCAGCGTCACCTCCCCTCGTGAGCTCATCGCCTCACTGCACGAAAGCGTTGTGGCGGACTCTGCGCGCGCGAGAGAAACGTACGTGGTGCGCCCCGATACGTCAGGAAAGCAGTACGCGAGTCTGGTGAACCAGCTCTACCAACTGTGCGCGAACCACTTCTCCGACGAGCGCTTGCTCTCCCTCTTTGTCACGCCACCAGCAGAGAGTGCCAAGGCCCTGCGCGAGCGCATGCTTGCCTGCGACAACTGGAGTGTGTTGGTGTTTGAGCACGTGACAGAGATGCTACACCACTTTGGCGGCTACGAGGACGTCACGCTGAACTTTGCAGAGGCCGCCCTTCTCGCCGCCATGGCCGCCAAGGCTTGCTGCCTGGCCAACAACTACGGCTACGGCGACGGCAGCGAGCACGAGGGGGCGTCAACCACGCTCTTCAGCCATCAGCAGACAATGTCGTTGATGCAGTTTCCGCTCGCGGACGGCGCGACGGCTTTACCTGTCCCGTCGTCTGCGCTCACACAGGCGGTGAAGCGGAAGGCAGGCCACGGACCACAGCTGCGCCACGTGCTGACCTATTTGGACTCGTGCTTGGAAACGCTGCGTGGCTGCGTGCCGCAGAGCGCCGACCGTGACTTTGTCGAAGGCGTCTTTGCCTCGTACCGTGAGCTGTACCACACCGTTGAGGTGCTGGAGGCGAAGGAGCGTCGCGAGGAGGAGATGGCCGTCCTGTACAAGGAGAAGGCACTTGTGATTGAGGGGGACGACGAGAAACTGCTCAAGAAACTCAAGAGCCTGTTCCCCAGCTACGATGGCGAATTTGTCGTCGATGACGCACCCGGTGTGGGTGGCGACGGTGAGGAAATGAACGACGCCAAGGAGGAAAAGGCCGTTGCGGACGCGGACACGTCCCGCTCTGCCAAATACGCTCGTATCATGCTGAAGGAGAGCGATGGGGCCTACGTCCGACGCCTCGTGGAGGCGCACGGAGACTTTTATCGCCGTCTCGTGTCCGGCGGGCTGGACAACTCCTGTGTGAATGGGAAGGTGCTGGTCGAGGCCTTCAAGGCGCGGTTTGACACTTTGTCTGCCGAGCTCCACCGCTTTCACCGCCACGCGCACGGCAGCGGGTCCTCGCTGTCCGCCTCCACCGCTACTGTTCTATCGACGCTGGACGCGGAGAGCGAAAACCGGGAGCACCTTCTTCTCAACGGCTTCTCCGCACGCGCTGCCTTGCTGCGCCAACAACAGGAGGTGCGCAGTGGAGTGGCTGCCGCCATTACGGCAACCACGGCCGCGCCGAGTGTTCCTCCGACAGCCGACAAGAAGCCTGTCGCGGACAAGAACATCGTGACACTCCAGGATCGCAAGGAAAGCGCCTTCAACATCTACTACGACCCCGACCCTAGCGAGCTGTCGCGCTTTAGTAAGCCCCTCCAGCAACTACTAGCCGCCGTGCAGTCCCTCGCAGAGCGTTACCCGGACACCGTGTCGCTTCAGCGCTGCCTCCGCATCGGACACAAAGTCGCCGCTCTGCCCGCCCTTACGACTCCCCTCATGAAAGTCCTCACAGGTTGCGAGATTCTCTTGCGTGAATGCTACGAGTGGGAGCGCAACGCCTCGCACACGGTGTCCCTCATGCGTCACATGACCGAGCTCTCCTCGTTTGTCCTCCGCTGGCGCCGTTTGGAGTTGCACTGCTGGCAGCACGTCTTCAAGGCCAAGCGCGATGAGTTTGAGCTCAAAGCATCCCTCGCCTGGTTCTCCTTCTATGACCTGGTCCGCGGCGACGAAAAGACCGGAGAGGAGAAGGAAGACGACGGCTCGGCTAGCGAAGAGGATGAGGCCGATGCGCTCACGACGCGCTGTCGCAAGATGTTCCAGCGCCTCTCCCAGTTTCTGTGGGACAGCTGCTACGGCGACTTCTTGGTCCGCTTACAGCTCGTGCGGAACCTCGCCTGCGAGCTGCTCGCTTCCTTTGGTCCTTACTCCCCCCTCGCCACGACCGCCCTGCACGTCGCCGATTTCTTCACCCAGTTTGAAGAGCTCGTGCGTGGCAAGGCGAGCGAGGCCATTCGACCCGTGGAGGAGGACGTTATGGAGTTTGCCAAAATCATGCGCTGGGAGGACGCCAACTACTACGCGGTGCGCGCCACGAGTGAGAAGGCGCATCTTAAGATGGCCCGCGCCTTGGGAGAACTCGAGGATGTGCTCCGCACCCCAATCTTGCCCGTTATTTCCGCTGAGGAGCAGCGCTGTGAGGACGACCCCGCCATGGGCTTCACCGCCCCACCACCGGTGTCCTTGACCAAGGCCGATAAGCGGAAGAAGGAGAGGAAATCGAAGAAGGAGGCGGAGTCCAAAAAGGCTGCTGCTGCTGCCGGAAGCGGCGGCAAGCGCGACCGTAACGGCAAGAAGCAGGACGCGGGTAAGAAAGGCAAGACCAAGGATGACTCCTCCGCCTCGGACGAGGACGACGGAGAGGACGAGACTTCCCCCGCGGCGTCTCTGCGGTGGCAGGTGCGCGCGGTCTCAGGTGCCTACGACTTCTTCGATGCCTCTGCCAAGGAAATTATCACGCGGGTGGCGGCCCTGCAAGCCCCCAAGACACCGAACCAGGTGAAGGTGCGTGCCCTCAAGACGTTCTTTGACACTGTCGCCGACTTTGGCGTGCGCCACACGCACGAGAACCAGTCGCAGCCGTGGGAGGTCCTCTTCGCCTCGACCGAGGCCCTGCTTGCAAGCCGGGTGACAGAAGAAGGCGCCGCCAGCACGAACCCAACAGATCGCAACGGCCCAAGCAGCGCGGGCCAGCGCCGCCCCGCCCGTCGGGGAAAGCGCGATGCCTCTGCCACGGATTTGGCCGCGTCCGCCTCCTTGGAGACGGTGGCTCAGCAGCATTATCGGTTTGCCCGCTGGCTTCAGCGCCTGCGCGAGGCCGAGCGCAAGCCCCACCAGGACTTGTCCGCTGCCCAGGTGAAGCGCGCGACGGGTATTGCCGAGACCCTCTTCTCGCACGCCGTCGACGCGACAGAACTCCTTTGCACGCTGCACACCATGCGGCGCGAGCTCTCTGCGCTGGCGGTGTACGCGTCTGACTGCGGTAGCGATGGTCTGGACGCGGCACGCGTGGAAGAGGGCTGTGGTGGTGGCGACGCCGCCTCACTCCTTGATGAGTCCCTGTGCCTGTGCTGCATGGTACAGAGCTTCTACGCCTCGTTGCAGTGGATGGAGCAGAAGGGGCTGCTGCGTGCTGGCCCCGGTGCTGAGGGCGGCGCGCAGGCGGACGCCACCCGCAGCGCTATCATGCAGGTGGGCGTCAAGTGCCATGACCTGTGGCAGCTGTGCGTGCGATACGAGCCGTTGCGCCGAGCCGCCGCGCCTCAACTGCCAGCCACGGCCGCAGCGAACGTTCTGCGCGAACTGCACGAGCTGCAGGCGGCCTGCGAGCGTCTGGCCACATCTGAGGACCGCAGGGTGTCCGCTGCTGCTCGCGTGAGTGCGGACAAGATCGCCAGCTTTTTCACCTCCCGACAGGCTGCGTTGGCGGAGGCTGTCCGCGATGGCGCTACGGCAAAGCGTGCGCGCACGGAGGCGGAGGAGGCGGTCACGGAAACCACCACTTCCATGTCCGCGTGGCAGCAACGCGCAGCGACCGCCCTGGCCGAACTCGTGGCGAACCTCTCCGGCGACAATGACGTCATTGTGCCCAGCTCGCCTCTTACCGAAACGACCACCTCCGCCCAAAAGAGCGTTCCTGATGCCAACGGTGACAAAGATAGCGATGGCGCTGGCGACGAGGACGGCGCGAGCGAGCGCACGTACACAGGCTACCACGACAAGATCGCCTCTTTGAAGTCCCGCATGCAACTTGCGTACGCGAACCTGCAATCCCTTCTCCAACACACCCCAGACGCCAAGGAGAGCACGACGCTCTCTGTGGCAGAGCGGAATGCCCTGCACCGTCACATGACCTTGGCCTTGGCCTCGCTCGCTGATGTGGAGCAGACCCTGCTGGCCACCACCACCGCCCACAGCAACTTTGGCGTTGTGATTGCCCGACTCTTTACCGTCCTCGTCAAGAAGGGCTTTTGCAAGACCGAGGGCGACGACGAGGAGGACAACAACGAAGACGGCGAGGGCGAGGGTGGCCTCAAGAGTGGCACCGGCATGGATGATGGCGAGGGGGAGAAGGATGTCACCAATGAAATCGAGAATGAGGACCAGTTGATGAACATGAAGGACAAGGAGGAGCAAGAGGATGAGGACGAAGGTGGCGAGAAGGACAAGAAGGACGAAGGCGACGGCGATGAAGAGGAGGAAGACAACGCCGCCGACGTTGAGACGGACTTCCAGGCCAAGAAGGAAAAGCGCGAGGAGAGCGAGCAGGACGACGACGACAACAGCGGCGAGGGCGAGGACGAGTCGGACCAGGAGATGGGCAGCGTCGACGGCGAGGAGGAGCAGGACCGCAAAAAGATGCGCAAGGACAAGAACGACGCCAACGACATGAACGAGGACGACGGCGATGAGGCCGAGGAGGTCCCAGAGGATGAGTTTGGCAATGAGCAGGAGGAGAAGCCAGACGACGAGGAAGGGGAGGAAACCGGCGGCTTCGACAACAAGGAGAATGAAATCCGAGAGGCAGAAAAGGAGCGCGAGGGCGAGCACGAGCTTGCCGGCATGGACGAGAAGAGCCTTGCCTCCGACGACCAAGGCGATCAGAGCGGCGACGAGGACGACGATAGCGGCTACACCAGCAAGAGCGATGAGTCCGTCTCCCAAAAAGGAGCCGACACGGAGGAGGACGAGGACGGCGAAGAAGACGACGGGCTTGACAAGAACAAGGAAGATGAAAAGGGCTCCGAGGGCGGCGACGAGGACCGCGAGGATGACAGCGCCTCCACAGACTCGGAGCGTTCTGCCTTTGGCGAAGACCAGGACGAACGCGCCCTCAGCGACGATGAGAACGGCTCCGAGGACGGCTCTGACGATGTGGAGCAGGCTGCCGACGGCAAGGACGAGAACGTCTTCGAGGGCGGCTTCCAGGACGAGGAGACGGGCCAGGAGGCGACCGAGCGGAAAGAAGACCCTGACGCGGAGAAGCGGCCCAAGCAGCCAAACCAGCCCGACACCATCGGCAACGAGGAGGAGCAGGCCGGCGACGAGCAGGAGCAGGACGAGGCAGGCCGAAACTGGAAGAAGCAGCAGGAGCAGAACCAGGCGGCGCAGCAGCGCAAGGACAACACTGACGAGCGTACCCGTTCTCAGCAGCACAACCCCTATCGCGCCATCAAGGAGGCCCTCAAGCGCCACGAGCGCGAGGTGCAGCAGCTCAACCTGAACCAGCGCGTCGAGGTGAAGAAGGACGACAAGTCGGAGAAGGAGCCTGACAGCAAGATCAAGGACGATGAGGCCTCTGACGATGATGTCGACAAGGAGCCGAAGAAGGATGTCACGGAGTTCGACTTTGACGAGCACGGGGACCAGGAGGGCATGGCCGCGACAGATGAAAAGAACAAGGATGACAACAAGTTCGCGCCTCCCACCGAGGCTGAACAGGAGGCCGACAAGGACTCCGAGAAGGGCGACGGCGAGGGCGAGAACAACGAAGAAGCCCCCAAGGATCGCCGCCGCAAGCGCGAGAAGGAGACCGAAGACCTCACCGAAATCAAGGAAGAGGACGATGACGACGATGGCGGCGACGACAAGCACAGCAAGAACAAGAAGCGCGACAAGAACGCCAAGGTCACCGCTCGTAGCGCCGTCAAGGAGGAAGAGGTGTCTTCCTCGGAGGATTCTGATGCCGACGGTAGCCAGGACGAGAATGAGGACCATGCCATGAGCTCGGCCGATGCCAAGCTGGAGCGCGGCCGCAAACTCTGGCAGGAGCAAGAGACGGCGGTGCAAGGCCTTTCCCAGCAACTGTGCGAGCAGCTCCGCCTCATCCTCGCCCCCACCCTGGCCGACAAGCTACAGGGCGACTACAAGACCGGCAAACGCCTCAACATGAAGCGCATTATTCCGTACATTGCTTCTCAGTTCAAGAAGGACCGCATTTGGCTGCGCCGTACCAAGCCTAACAAGCGCACGTACCAGATCATGGTCGCCCTTGATGACTCTTTGAGCATGCAGTGCAACGAAGCAGGTGTGTTGTCCTGCCGCGCGGTGGCCCTCATCGCCAAGGCGCTGCAGCAGCTCGAGGTGGGTGAGATTGGAATCTCGTGCTTTGGCAAGGAGACGAAGATAGTGCATGGGCTGGAGGAGCCCTTCATCGCGGACAGCGGCCCACGCGCATTTAGCGAAATTACGTTTCAGCAAACGTCCACCAATATGAAGCTCTTTCTGGAGACGACGCTCGACTACCTGGACGCAGCCAGGGAGCGCTCGGGCAGTCAGACGCGCAGCACCACACAGCAGCTGCAGCAGGTGATGTTCGTGATTAGCGATGGCCAGATCACGGAGGATCGCGCCGAGCTGCGCAAGCTTCTCGTGCGCGCGGAGGAGAACCACCAGATGATTGTGTTTGTTCTTTTGGACATCAAGGCCACCGGAGGAGGCACGGAAACCGGCGCCGCCTCTCATGCGGCCGGTGCGCCGTCGAGCTCGCTGAGTGCCAAGGACCTCAAGGGGCTGTCCGCGGCGGAGCGTATGCGTCGCCTCAAGGCCGAGCGCGAGTCCCGCTTGAAGCGTGTGCAGTCCAACTCTATCCTGGACATGCAGATTGTTGAGTTCAAGCAAGGCAAGGTGGTGCGACGCTCGTACATGGAGGACTTCCCGTTCCCGTACTACCTCATTGTCCACGATCTGCAGAACCTTCCCGAGGTCATTGCAGACGCTATGCGGCAGTGGTTTGAGCTCCTCAACGCGGGACAATAACCGCCTACTTTGAGAAAGGATGCTTCACATGGACGTGTAAGGCGTCTGGGACGCATTGTTACGATTTTTTTTTGTTTTGTTCAGTTGCTCTCGGAGCAGCTCCGAGTGGTTCGTGTGAGGGTGTGTGTGTGTGATTGACTTGTTTTTTTTTCTTCTTCTGTTTATTTACGATTTTTTCTCCCTTTCCCCTAAACAGCCTTGTTCTTTTTTAATTTTTGTTTTCTTTTTCGTTACAACATGAAGTATCTCTCCTCCGCTCGTTTAAATAACTACATCACAAGCTCGTCGATTAATTCCCATGGTGAGGAATGCATACCCACATGCAGACAGCCATTGCCACCCCTACCCATTAAAGGTACTATAATTCACCTCGTATAACAGAATCATGCACCCACAACTAAAATTGAGAAGTAAAGCAAGAACCGTCAACCACTAGGACACTCCCTCAAACAACGTGGCTCTCGTCAGCGTTCCTCTCGCAGCTGGCGTGCTTCAAATCTATCGGATGAAGGACGCAACTTGCAGCTTCTCGCACCCTGTCTGGGATTCTTCGAGAACGTCACGTGGAACCTGGAATCAAACGGGTGTCGAATCGCACTGATCCACGTAATCAGGCCTGTGATCAGGCAGAGACCCTTCTCTAGCACCTGATGCGAGCCGTGGGGCCGTTCGAGAGGGCTTGTGTTCCCTTGTTTTTAAATGTACCCAATTTCCCTTCCTCACACACACACACGTACTCCTTCTCTTGTTTGTCTTTCCGGACGGCGCATGCACGGGTTTCAAGTATATACCGATTCGTTTCCTATCTCCAGAAGAGGCGCCAGCACATCCAGACACTGAAGGAGGAGACGTCCCCAAAAGAATACGAAGAGGGATAGAGGGCACTTGGCGTAACACAGACGTCTGCAACCATGTCGGTAGACGCTTCCTCGCCGCTTCCTCCACCCCGGGATGGCGCAGCTGCGGCAGTGGCATGCGTGGACTTTCAAGCGCTCGTGCATGCTTCACAGGAAGACACCTTGCGCGCTGTGCTGGACTCGTACAACACGATTGGCCTCCAGGCCACCGCCGTCGGCCGCGCCCGTGACCTTCTTCAGTCGATTTTGTTCCACAAGAAGAAAGGCCAACGCGTGTTCTTATCTTACACATCGAATTTGATTTCCTCCGGTCTTCGCGACACCTTCGCCTACCTGGCACGCGAAAAACTCGTGGACTGCTTCATCTCCTCCGCGGGCGGCATTGAGGAGGACGCCATCAAGTGCCTCGGCAAGACCGTCGTGGGACGCTTTGACTTGGATGGCAAGGAGCTGCGCAAACGCGGGTACAACCGGATTGGCAACCTGCTCGTGCCCAACGACAACTACTGTCACTTTGAGGATTACTTTATGCAGGTCATCAAGGACACGCACGCGCGGCAACAGGCGAGCGCTTGGGAGGAGGCGACGGCCCCTTCGGACATGATCCACGCCATGGGCCGCGCACTGGAGACGCAGGGCATTGCAGACCGCGAGTCCAGCCTCTTGTACTGGTGCTACAAGAATGATATCCCGGTGTTCAGCCCTGCCCTCACAGACGGCTCCATGGGGGATATGATCTACTTCTTCAACTTCTCCAAAAAGGGTCTTGTCGTGGACCCCATGCAGGATGTCCTCAAGATTCGCGCGCTGGCCCAGAGTGCGTCCCCAGGTGCGTGCGCTGGCATTGTGCTGGGCGGTGGGTTGCCGAAGCATTACCTTATGAGCAATGTGCCTCTGAGGCGCGTTGTGATGGTGACAACAGGGCTGGAGGCGGACGGCTGCACAAGCGCATGCGTCCCTGCGGACGACAGGGCGTGTGGGCTGCTCCCGGCCCGGTGCCAATACGTTCGCGTGCAGGGCGATGCAACACTCATCTTTCCTCTGCTTATGGCGAAGAAGGCATCAAAGCAGCACCGTGGCGGTGCAGAGGGATCGGATCGGAACCCTGCAATTCACCAACGGCGAAAGCAGAAGAAGACGGCAGCAGAGGACAAGGCCGCTGAGCCTGACATGAGGCCGACAGAGGAGAAAGCGGCGCAGCCGTAGCTGTCCCACGGTCGCGTTGGCACACCTTCTCTTGACACCTCTTTCTTTCGCATTTGTCCATGATAACACAGGATCGGCGTGTAAGATTTTCTCTAACAAGTATGGTGCTTCAATGTTTCCCCAAAGAAAAAAAAAGATGCCAAGCTGTTTGGCAGTACGGATGCTCTCCTCTACGTTTCCCTGCCATGGGTTCACTGTGGCAAGAGGACTCGGTGCCTTTTTTTTTTGTCCAATGATGGGCAAACAAAAGGTAATGGTGAATCGCTGTTGAGCATTCCTTTCCTTCCTCTTTTTCCATTCATACTTTAACGCAACCAGAAATACCTTTGGTTTGCTTCTGAATACGTGTTCTGCGCTACCGCTTTCGTCACGTCTTCACTTTCATTAGGTTTCTTTTCGTATTTATTCTCTCCCTCTATCTCTCTGCGATTTCGGTAGCTGTTCGGACTGGGTGGACGTTGTTTTCCTTCTCAGTGCACCGAGTGATCCTGGTAGTCTGTTTCCCTTTCGCTTCTTCTAGAGCCCACATGCGTACCGCTTCCTTCCTTCGCGGGTGCCTCGCGGCCCTCGCCCTGATCGCCGTTTTCGTGGCGGTCGGTGAGGCGGCGGCGGCGGTGCAGCCCTACGAGGTACAGCGCCGCACGGGCAGTGATGGTGCGTGGACACCCATCGCGAGCTTCAGCCTCAGCCGCGCCACTGCCCATTCGGCGCCGCGCCTCAAGAACCTTTCCCCGGTCGACAAGGACCTGTCCAAGGATGAGAAGACGGCACTGACCTCGGCGGACCTCGTCTACTACCGCGTCGTGGCGGAGGGCAAAGAGGCGGAGCACGCCCCGATGGTGGCGGTCACCCCCTGCTCCATCATCCGGGGCTTCGAGGCGGTCGACAGCTCTACCGTCATCCTCCGGGAGAAGCTGCGCCTCTCGGTTGGGCCGGGCACCAGCGTGGTAGGCATCCAGGTGACGAGCGAAACCAATTTCTTCCACTCCAAGATGATCCACGGGGACGAGTGCGACCTGTCCGTGGTGCAGAAGCTCTTCCCGACGGTGCGGGTGAAGGTGGAGGTGGGGCTGCTGCCGAGCGTGGAGCTGACGAACAAGGTGAACTACGCGGAGCTCCGCGCCTTTGTGGGCGAGGACGGCGCGCCAGTGGCGAAGCCTGGTGCCCAGCAGAAGCCTCCCGCCAAAAAGGTTCAGATCCGCAAGGTGAAGAATGCGGAAGGCGAGTGGGTGGAGGAGGAGGTTGAGGTCGACGACCGCAGCTTCCTGCAGAAGTACTGGATTTATATTGTGGGCTTCGTCGTCATGTCGGTCATCCAGAATGTTGCCAAGCAGCAGTAGCCTCCCTAGGAAACGTGCAGTGGATGGGCCAGTCCTCCCTGCTTTGTGGCGATGCGTGCTCATGCTGTTTTGTGTCGAAATACGGAGGTGGGAAATGGACAGTACGAAGCAGCACGCACGGCATTCTCCGTGGGATTTTCGGTAAGTGGACAAGTGAAGAAGAGAAGGAGGCGAGGGGTGCAAAAAGAAAAGAAAAAGAGGAAAGTCTTGCTGCCTCTTCTAGGAATTCCATGCTATCCTCTTTCGTTTGTGACATTCATCACTGAAGCCCCCCCCCCCCCTGTGTGCTTCCTTTGAGTTTGCCTCGTGTTGCTTGACCCGGCCCAAATGGAGGTAGGACGGGCCCAGAGTGGTTCGTTGTTGCGATTTGTGTTAACTGTAATGGCCATCCCCAACAGAAAGTAACAGTAACATCCGAACGGACAAAGATGCGTGATTTGCGCGAGTGCGATGGAAACGTCAAGTCGCCACCCGACGGACCGTCTCAGTGGATCTGCGACAGGTCGCAGTGTGGAACAGCCCCTCCATGGAGTGGTATGCGACACCTCCACCAGTCAGCGTGTGTGGTGTCCAACTCTTTTGAGCTAATGTTTGACAAGGTGTTGCGTGGTACATCCACATATGCTTGGAGAGTTCCTGTAGAGGTGTAACATCATTGTGTGGTTAAAGTGATGACGCCTCCTGTGGACGTAATACACAGGCGCCTGCGTGGCTGTATATACTGACTGCCTGTTCACCGTGACGTTCTCTTACTCCGTTCTTTTTTTTTTCTTCTCCTCGAAGCTATTCTTCTGCACGGACCTTATACGGGGCGTGTTTGTTCTTCCCTTCCCTAGGGGTTCTTATCTTCCTACTTCTTGCTCTCCCTTGGGCGTTGCATATATTGACTCTTCCCACCCAATGATGCGGCGGACCTTCTGTTCCCTCGCGCCAAAGATGGCCACCGGCGCCGGTGCTGCCTTTTCTGCGTCGCAGTCTGAGGCTTCCGCCGCCGCGACGGCACGCGTGGACACCAAGGACGAAATTCTCAAGCGCCGCACTGCGGACATCTTCAACATGCGCAAGTCCCCCACATCGCTCTACGAGGACGCCATGCACAGCAACACCCTCACCGAACACCCCATCACGCACCGCACCAGCCGCGATGAACTGGCCTATCGCAAGCGCAAGCTTACAGAGAGAGGCCAGTACGAAAAGGCGGCCAAAGCCGAGGAGGAGGCCGACAAGCGCGATCGCGAGGGCAAGGCAGGCGCGGAGACGAAGGAATATTACTGGGCGATTGCCTGCGCCGTGCTAGGCTATCTTGTGGCGCACGCTGTTGTCTTCAACTACTACTACCCCGATGACATCCGCCCGAACTACTTGCCAGATCGCGGTTACTCTGACGATGTGGCCGCACGCGCGGAACAGCTGGAGGCGGTAGATGAACTCGTTGGCCTGACAGTGCTGGAGAGCGTGTATAGCAAGCGCAAGGCGGCCATCAAGAAGGCGAATGACGTTCATCTCGCGTGAATATGGTAACACAAAAGTAATCCTTGGAGGATAGGGCAGCGCGCACGCGCCACAAACAATCCCTCCCTATCCATTTTTGTTGACCCCGATGCTTTGACGGGGATTTCCCTCACACACACACACACACAGTACGAGAAGAGATGTCTACACGCAGCGTCAAAGACACACACACACGCGCATGCGCGCTCAACGAATATCATGACGGGGGCTCGTGCTTTCCTTTGACATGCATCTTCATCCCAAGCCACCCTCTAGCACACACTCGGCACGTCCGAGTTGCACAGCAATCCTTGTGTTGACCGCGGAAGCACACAACGGGGGGCTTCCGCTTCGGAGAGGGGAAAGATGCCATCGGATGGAGATGAGCCCTCCTCACACACAGTCTCATTCATTCAGGTGGGAGATCCCGTCCTGACGGATTTAGGACGGTGTGATCGTGTCGCGTTTCTGACTTTTTACGTATTCGTTTACTCGTCCGTTTGGATGAGGTGACGCTACCCGACCCAATCGTTACATCTCCCTTGCTTAGGAAGGCATGCCTCCAAAGGAGCTCAACCGCGAGGGACACTACCATTCTCTCTCCTCCCTCTCTTCTCCCTTTCTTTTTCTTCTTACTATTTTCTCCTCCAACTTCTATGAGTTGCGTAAGCAGTCCGACACCAACAACGATCACGGGAGGCTCCATCCTCGTGTGCTCGCCGTTTTTTTTTTTTTCTTCACGTTGACTGCGGGCCCCCTCGCCACACTTCCGGTGGTGTGGCGTCCGTTAGGCCTCAGCGTCGGCGATCGCTTCTCACAAGCTCTTTCCTTACGTAAGGGGGGGTTTCTCCTGTTTCTGAGGTGACGCAGCAGACCCTCCTCCCTAGATGCACACCATTGTATCGAGCTCAACTGACGCGTCTACACAGGCTGCATGGGATCTTGTCTGCCGATTTGTGCAGCAGAACGATGTCTCGGCTAGTTTCGCGCTGTACCAGCTTCTTCAGACCTCGCTATCCAACGAAAACGTGTCGCCTCCCTCCTCTTCCCCTCAACCACCCGATGTCAACCACACATTGGCTCCTCGAATGCTGCGCCAGTGCTTCAATGGTCAGCTTCCACCTTCGTCAATGTCACCATCTGTGGTGCTCTACATCTGCATGCTGAACCGCATCTTCTGTCTCAAGATGATCCCGACGTCGCAAGCGCAGGCGGTGGAGTGCAGGGCAACCGGTCTAGGGGATCTCTTGTCCTTTTACCTATCCCTCGTTACGCAACCAAGCGATGTGTTGGCACTACCTGCCCAACGCCAGTTGTGCCTGTGCTTGGCAGCCCTGGCACTTCTCCTGTACGAGGATGTTATCCAGTTTCTGGAAGAGGCGTACACGAGCGTGGTGGGTGGTCGCTGTCCCTCACACCTGTACTGGCTGCTGCTGACGTCCGTCATGGACGTGCTGTCCGACAGCCGCGTGCCGTTGGGCTCGATTCGCCGCGTAACGCAGCGCCGGCGCGTGCAGGAGCGGCTGCACATTGCGCTGGCCCCTGTCCAACCGACTGCACAGGGTGAGGTGGAAGAGCAGCAGCAGCAGCGCATGTTCTTGCAGCAGACAGAGGTAGTGGACAAGGCTATTGGGTTCTTGCTGGAGGGCATGACAGGGGAACCACAGGAGGCGGCCGCCACCTTCTGGGCTCAGCTGCCAGGCTCAACGCTGTGGCAATGGATCGTGCAGCGCTTTCGGTTGGTGCACGAACAGCTCATGGCATTGACACCGGCCGCGCAGCAGCAAGTGACCGAGGCGGATGTGCGCTCCCTCCTGCCAGCCACCGTGGTGGACTGTGTGTGCCACGTGCTGCGGTGTGTTACCGTGGCAGACGAGCCTGCACAGCTGTTGCTGACATCCTTGCTGCCTGTCACTCTGAGCCTCATGCGGGTGCGCGGTTCGTGTGTCGCGGCCTGTGCGGTTGTTGCTTCTGCCTTGGAGGCGTCAACAGAGGATGTGGTGCTGCACAAGGAGCCAGGCTCACCAATCTTCCAGCTCATTTCATCGTCTGCAGAGCAGCTGGTGGAGCTCTTGGGCCACTTTTCGAATGCCCCAGAAAGCGAAGCCTGCGGTGTGCCCGCGGAGGCCGTCCTCTCCGCGTGCGAGGGCGTAAGTGCGTTGACGCAGGTTCTCATGCCGGTGCCGATCCCGGTCATGGAGCCCGACGACGACCCAGAGGACTTCTCCATCTTCACAGAGTGCCTTCACAAAGAAAACGCGGACAAGGACGCGGCAGTGCGCGTGCTGCGTCCCTTCCTCGCAGGCTGCCAGCAGGTGCTGCTGCAGCGCCTGACAGAGCCGAACGCTTTTGGCAGAGAGGATTGGGAGGTGGTAGCGGACTACATTCGGAGCAGCATGGGTATCACCAATGACCCATATGCCGGCGACAACGACCAAGACTCTTCGGCGTCTGCGTGGGAAGAAGACTATCAGATTCTCTTTGACGAAGTCTCACTTGCGCTCTTCACCACCTATGAGAGAGTCACGAAACTACTGCGAGAGCTCCCCGCGGCGGCCTCAGCGCAAGCAGCCAATCGCGAGTCCATTGTTGGTGTCTGCTGCAGTGCAGAGGCCTGCTTGGGAGCGTTGCTCGCGTGCGCCTCCTCCTTCTCCGGCGGCCAAGAAGGCGGAGAAGTTGTGCCTGCGCGCGCAATGGCGTGGCTGCTGCCGCAGGCCGCACTGCTTCCCGCACTGATTGCTCGCTACGCACGTTCCCCACGCAAAACAGGCTCGTCCACGGCACCATCAGCGGCGGTGTGGCCAGTCAACACGTGGGCAGCGGTGGTGGCAACGCTCTCGGCAGCACTGGAGGCAGCCGCGCAGGATCGTAACCTTGAGGCTGGTGTGCACATCATGCGTGGGGTTGCCGATGTCATTCGCGCCAGCGCACGCGTGGTCCGCCGCGAAGCGCAGCCGACTGGCGGCAGTGGCATCGACGGTTCTCTCACTGGGGAAGGAGCGCTGCGAGTGTTGCAGCTCACGGGCACCTTGGATCGTGCGGTGCACAGCGCCTGGCGGTGCCTAATGCTCCCTGGCCCGCGCCGCTACCGCCGACAGCTCGCCGAGGACATTGCACTGGTCCTTGACATCACGTGCCCCAGTGGCGCCGTGGTCGCGGACCCGCTGCTGAACGCTGTCATGAAGCAGGAGGCGGCCACGCAGGTGGCGATCCTTGCCGCGTGTCGTATGGACGCGATGGAGTCCTTCTTGTACGTCCTCCGCTGCGTTGAGTCGCTGAGTCTGCCAGAGGACGAGGCGGTGGTAGCGGGTGCCGGACCACGGCTGCGTCGGCGCGCGGCATCGCTGCTGAGCAACACAGAGGGAGAACACACCGCACGCTGCGCCGAGTTTGCTGGTGTGATGGATGCGTGGCAGGCGCAGCACCCCTCGTGGACGGTACTGGCGCTTCAGCTGGCTGAGTGCCTTCCATATTCGGAGCGGGCAGAGCTGCGGACTCGTTGCGCGCTCCGTTTTTTCAGCTCTCAAGGTGCGCTGGACACAGACGGGGCGACACTGCTGGCGTTGCTGGGCCCATGCATTCAGGGACACCGCTATCTCCACGACGTGAGCTCGGACATGGTCTCGTGCGCTCCATCGGAGCTGGGATCACTTCTCGAAGCGTTGGCGCGACCGCATCCGTCCTACCACACAGCGGATGCCTCCGTTCGCCTGCGAGCACTCACTCACGCCTTCACGGCTGTCGTGCGGCAGGCCGTGGGCGACGGCAGAACGTCCGGAGCGTCTCTTGCACCTTCGTCACTCTGGCGCCTGTTTATCGAATTGGTGGAGCGGTGCCGAGAGGCCCTTGTGGTGCGCAGCGTGCTCAAGGCCCAGGACACGGCCAGCGCCTCGGAGGACAACGGTGTCGATGGCGAGCTCACGTTTGATGCCGTTCTGGACGATCTTTCCACGGCGGGCATGGTGCTCTTGGAGGCCGCAGCGGATGCGCTCCGGGGATGCAGTTCCCCCTCGGCGGCGCCGTGGCTCGCGAGAATGACGCGGGTGGTAGACTCGCACGAACTACGGAGCGTTATCAAGACCACTGTCGGTTTGTGAGAGGAGCGTCAAGTAGGGGAATGTGTTTCAACAAGTACCATGCTGCGGGAATCACGGCCGACGAAAGTTGAGAGGTGATGTCGTTCGAAGTGTCAGCATGTTTTTCTCTTCATTCCTTCTACACACAGACACTTCCTTCGTGAACCTGCTTCGAACCTGCGGTTGACTCACATCCGACCTGCCCCTCCTAAAAGTGCCGTGTGTGCTGCCAGCACTTGACGACGATTCAGCGTCTAACCCTACTCAACAAGAAAAGAGAACAACACTAGCTTTGAAGTAAGACGTAATGATGATACCACCAAACCATGTCGCGAGGTAATGTACTTCGCGCGCTTGAATGGAAAGATCGGCTTTCCTTCGCAAGGACCAGGGACCTGCGTGAAAGTGTCGGTCACCCCATGAGTGGTGGCAGGCATTCACAAGGACGCGCACCCGCGTTAGCCCCTCCTTTCCCGACATCCACTCACACAAAAACAACAGCAACAACGTGACACCTACTTCGCACCCCAGAATTTATTCAATGCACTTCCTGTACTCCTCCCTCTTCTTTGTGGAATAACTACTGTTGTGATGAAGGTAAGTGCGTGGCATCACCATACTTTCAGCGCGCGCACTGAGAGCCCATACACACACACACACGTACCCACATACGCGCATTCGCTCCCGTATCTGCGGGAGTCTCACAGAGAGGGCAGCTCAGAAGTGCTTGCTAAACCCGTCCACTCCTTTTTTTCAGAATCGTCATCGCGATTCCTTCTTACTTTCTCCCTTGCTAGTGCCGAATCATTTGTTTTTTAATCTGCTTTTCTTTGGCGTTTTCTTGTTCTTTTCGCTGTGTCAGGTGAGTCCACGGTCTGCCACCACGAATTCAATTTGTGTTTCTTTCGTCACCCACCCTCTGCTTAGGAGTTGTTTTACGGTTCCCTAGCTTTGAGCGCCTAGGAGGCAACCGTGCAAGACTTACTGTGTTCGTTTTCTTTGCACATCCTCACGTATCTTCTGCTCCCAACGATTGATTGTATCGTTGTACGATCATCAGCTGAGAGAATTGTAATCGAGTGCTCGGCGCCTTCGTTGGCCGGCTTCGAGCGAGAACACTGCTCTTGGTCCACAGATCGTCTCTTTAACTCTCTGGGTGCGCTTTGCTTTTTCCATTTCCCGAACGGCTCGTTGGATGCCTTGAATGCGCTCGGCCAACTTTCTTTTGACTGTTGTTGTCTCATCTTCTTCAGCCGCTCTTTTGGTGGCTTTATAGGCACCGTGCTCATCCATCTCTCCTTCGGAAGAAAAAAGAAGAAGAAGAGTATCTTGTCATCGACAGTATCACTTTTCCCCATCCATCAAAACTCGAATTGACGTGATCGAGTGTATTGCTGCATTGAGTGCTTCCCGCGATTGGCACGGCACTTGGGGGAGCCGACCGGTTTCGCGCGCGTTTCTTTAGTTTGGTTTCAACCTCCGCTGTCGTTATTCCTGTGCCCCATCTTTGTCGTTTGAAAATTCTTGCTGTCGGTCTATTTCTTTCGTCCCTTTCATTCAGCAGAGTAGAAAATAATAATCATCGCGGATGTCTTTCGATCCATTCACCCTGAAGAGGTTTCTTCCACCCGAGTTGGTGAGGTCTGGTGGCGTCATTCCACCATCTTTCCCCTGGAACCGAATCGAAACCACAGGCACCGCACCACCGCCTACGTGTTGCCACACCTCGTGCCTCTACAAGGATCGCTACGTGATCACATACGGTGGAGCAGGAAAGTACCCGCAGGACGACCGCGCACACTGCGCCGACAGTGTCTACTGCCTTGACCTAGATACTCATGTGTGGCGGGAAGTGGCCACAAAAAACGTTGAGCTGGTGGGCCCGCGCATGTCGCACAGCGCCGTGATTTACCAAGACAAGATGTACCTCTACGGCGGACACCCCATAGAGCTCGGCACCAGCACGTTCATGGAGCTGCTGGAACTCGATTTAACCACGTGGACCTGGCGTGTCGTGTGCGAGGCGCCCTCCGAGCCAGACGGCCCCGGGCATCGCTATCTACACACCGCAGTGGTGTGGCACGATCGCATGTACGTCATCATGGGTGACGGGGGCTCTGATGAAAACCTCATCTACTACGTGGATCTGCAAGACTTCACCTGGCACCGCGTGCCACCGTCTCCGTCCCCTTGTGCCCCGAAGGTCACGCTCTCAGGGCACAATGCCTGCCTCGACGGCGATTCCGTGTACGTCTTCGGTGGCGAGGGCCGGTGCAGCTCTGTATCGAGCCGCGGCATGGTGGCCTCTGTAGAGGATTTGTCGTACACCAACATGCTGCTGCGCTACCACTTCCCAACCAACACCTGGTCCAATCCCGTTAGCGACAGTTCACAGCGACCACACGTGCGCTACGCCAGCGCCATGGGCCTGTTGGATGGCAAGCTCTTTATGTTTGGCGGGGATTGCAGCTGGAGCACCCGTTACTTTGGGGATTTTTGGTGCTTCGACACACGCAGCGAGGAAGGTTGTTGGCAGCAGATCTCCAGCCGTCTCACCTCAGGTGTCCCCGACAGACAGCGACCGTCCGATCGCACAGGCATGTCCAGCGTTGTGGCGCGCGATGCCTTCTATATCTTTGGGGGCGAGATGCCCCCGGGGTACCCGGCGAGGGACGACGAAGAGCGGTACACCAACGAGGTCTACCGCGTTCCCCTCGCCATCACTTACAATTTACCCTTGGCAGACTGTGCGGCGCGCTGGCTGAGCTGCCGTCCTCCCCTTCCCATGGCTGCGTCCCTCTATAAACATCTGCCCCTGGTGCCACAGCAGCTGGTGAGGTCCTATGTCCCACACAGCGAGGCCTTGCTTGCCGCAGCCTCTGTAGAAGACACGCAGGAGGGAGACCAGGCGTGGTACCCTTCTGAGAGCGACGACAGCAGCGTGAGCCACAGCAGCAGCAGCGGTGGCAGCGACGCGAGTGACGGCGGTTTGGAGGAAGGGGACCCAGAAAGGACCGCAGCGGATCTGCCCGTCGAAGAAGACGGGGAACGAAGCCATAGGAGCAAACCTAGCGGTGGGGCCTCGCCAATGGACAATGGCCCCCGCTCACCGGATAGCTTTATGCCCGACCGAAGCGTGCGCAGCCTTCACGAAAACCTCTTGTGAAGACTGCCGAGGGATGGTTCACCGCTGGGACGCGGCCTCCCCGAGTGCCCGTGCGGATGTGCGGGCGAAGCATCTGCGGGGCCTGTGTTGACAGGAGGTAAGCCTTGGTGTGAAGGCTGCAAGGCTGGCTGAGGTGGTGCCGAAGGGGAACCACACAGGCAGGTTACCCTGCTTGGCACTTCTCATTGAACATGTTTTCAACGCTTCAGAACGACTTGGGTTTGGTGCTCATACATTGTACTTCAGGCTTTTTTCTTGCTGTTACATTTCACCAAGGCATTGCTCCGCGAGAGCGGACCCCCTCCCCCTCTTTTCCCCTCCTCGGATTGCTCATTTGCGATCTGTTCAGACAGTTCAGATGGTTTGTGAGGAGGAATAACCATGCAGCCTTTCTCGGTTTGCTTTCTCTGATTCACGACAACCGAAACAACAACAAAAAAAGATAAAAGGTGAAAAAATGTATGGCTCTTAGTAACAAAGTAGCATGCCCATGCGTACGCACTGCCAATGTCGACGCACGGAGCCGCGTTCGTGGGCAAGGGGACTTGTTGTCACATGGGCCTCGGCGTAGACGTCGGCACTCCGTCAGTATCCCAAAACCACTAGCTACCAACGTTATCGGTGAACGCGTCCATCACCACTTCCCTGGTCTATCTACGTTGCCCTTGTTCTATCGTAAAGGTTCTTTGAGGCTACTGCCGTGCAAGGCTTGATTGTTTTTGCGGGTCTTTGCTGAGAGTGATCGTACGCACCCCCCCCCCCCCACCTCGTTGCTGCCTGTTGCGGTGTAAGCGAGTGGGGGAGAGATATGTCGCAGACGTTGAGGCGCGTGGCACAGCGGGCCTGCGCGCTTTTCACTCGGGGCCCCGGTTCTCTCACGGCATCAGCACCCGCCGCGGTGCTCGAGGAGCAGGTTCGCTTCCTTACCGTGACGTGCACTTCGCTGAGCGCGCTGTGCAAGCTGGGGGAGGGTGGGCGTGACAGTGACTACCTCGCGGTTGCGGTTGCGACAACCACCGAGCAACTCGTTGACCTTCTCACAATACTGCCTGAGTCCGTAACGCTCTCTCCCGAGGTGCTGCGCATGCTCGTCAAGGTGGGGCAACAATCCTTTTCCTACGTTCCCACCCACGCCGTACAGCAGCTGCTGAAGGGTGTCGATCACCGCGTAAGCCCCGTCACACTGTCCCTTTGGGGAGGCCATCAGCAACTGCAGTGCTTGCACATCATCGCAAAAGTTAATGCGGGCCATTCGCCGCACGAACGGTTTCACGCGAGCGGGACAGAGTCCTCCGCAAAGGGAGGGCAGCCAGCGACGGTGCCCTATTCTATGGTCGAGGGTCTTCTCGTGTGTCTGCAGCGTGAGTTGGGCCGACTATCAGAGGCTGAGGTGGCGACGTTGCTCTGGTGTCTGGCGACGCTGCGACTTCAGCAAGCAGGGCCTCTGTGGCCAGCGGTGTGCAAGCGCTGCCAGTTCCTGCTTCGTCGCATGAACGCGGTAAGCCGCGCTACCCTTCTGCACGCGTTGCTCCTCTCCGAAAGTGACACCAGCTGCGCGGCGCAGCAGGAATTGATGGCGGCGCTGCTGGCATCGACAGGTCCTCGCAACGCCGGCAATGCTCGCGTGTATCATGAGATACAGGCCGGTCTGGGCGATGAGGAGAGGGAGCTGTCCCAAGAAGGGGGCGCGGGGGCATCAACGGGAAGGGACTTCGCGTCGTCCCTGGTGCTCGGAATGGATGCTGTTGAGGGAGGGTCCTTGGAGGATGGTTCGGTCAGCTCCACCGAGGCGCTTAGCGGGCGGCTCCTCCGCGCTGCACACACCCTTCCCACCGATATCCTTGTTTCGTTACTGGTGACCCGCATGCCTGTAGGAGGCTCGGTTGCCCTCGCGGACGGCTCGCAGGATGTGAACCTCCTCCTGAGTGAACTCACCAAACGACGCCAACGGACGCCGCAGCAGGCGGTGAGTGTGCTTCAGGATGCGGTGCTGCCACAGCTACCCCTTTCTCTGGCGCCGTCGACCGGTAGTAGTCTATCACGTCCACAGGGAGGGGAAGCCGGTGTCGTTCATGCGAACGGTGAGGGAATGCCGGAGCTCACGTACACAGAGCGGCAGCTACGGTCGCTGGGTCTTTCAGCCGTCGGGGCCCTCGTGCAGACGAAACCAGACGCCTTGCCGACCCCACAAGTAGCCGCCCTGTGCCTCGGCCGCGTCCTTCTCCTGCAAGGGCCGGTCACAGACTACCCCACGGGCTCGCCACCCGAATCGACACCAACTACCCCGGAACACTTTCTCGTCCTCAACCGCGCGCAGGTGGTGGAGCTGTGGGAGTACCTCTCCACTCTCTTGAGGGCATTGATGCGGAGTACACGCGAGACTTTTGGCGTGATGGACGGAGCCACAGCCTACGCGGCGGCCGTCCTGTGCGACATCGTGGCCCAGCATGGACCCGTTGCTTGTGGGGATGATGGAGCTTCCTCCTCACTCTGGGAAGCAGCCCAGACCACCGTCAGCAAGGCAGCGGCCGTGATAGGGGAGGCCCCGGAAAGCTGGCGGCGGCGCAGCGTGCAAGAGCTCTTTGAACACGCTTCCATGGTGGTTACCATGGCCTGCCGTAGCCCCTTGCCTGTGGTGTCTTCGTCTTTGTTGGCGCCAGCATCGTCTGTTGCACCAGACAGCCGCAGCGCTGGTGTGGCGGAGAAGTTGTTACGGCGGAGCGTGTCGGCGCTATCGGAGGCGGATCGGCTTCCACTGCGTGTGATCACGCGAACCCTCGCCACTCTGGAGGCGGGTAACAACCAAAGGGCTGTTCAGTACGCAACGGGCGTCACGTCCGCCCTGACGGCCTTGTCGAAGCGATTGGTGCTGCTGCTCGAGGCGCCTGACATATGCCTGTCGCGTGAAACTCTCCTGACGGAAGTGGGCACCTTGTTGACCAGCAGCCACGCTCCACCCCAGTACTCCGCTGCACCGCTCGCACACCACACGGACCGCTCTGAGTTAGCCTTGCCGCCGTCCGATTTCAGTGTTATGGATGCCTTATTGGACCTCTACGTGCGACTGGTGCAGTCTGAGAACGCCAGAGCGTCTGGCGTCGTCGCCCATCAACACGCAGCGACGCTTGTTCGGTGCCTGACGCAGCGGGCCCGCACCGGGCCTGCAGCGCTGGAGCGGGGCTTTATGGTCCTCAGCACGCGGCGCTTCGGCCAGTGGGAGAGTTTTCTCAAGACAGTGCAGCTGCCTCCTGACGCCCTCGTCGCTCTCATTCACTTGGCAGAGGAGCTGCTCCGTCACACCACTCGCGGTGCCCGCTCCGCTACCCTCTCACAATCCCCAGCGGCCACGTCAGCGGTGGCCTCCTCCATCCTTGCCGCGCTGCTGGAGCACATCTTACCCCTTAACGTCTCTGACGGTTCGGCCGGCGCTGGTGCGGTCGCACAGTGCATGGACCTTCGTACCTTGACGGACGTCGCGTCGCTGCTTGCCTCGCCCACTTGTACGGAGCTGGGGCTCACTGCGGCGCTGGCGAAGGCGGTAACGCAGCAAGCAGTGCGAATTATGTCTGCGACATGTACGCCGCCGCAGGAGCGTGCGCTGCTCATTGCGCATTTCGTGCGCGCCAACGTGGATGTCTCAGAGGAGCTAGTGCAGGCGTTACATCGCCATTGATGTGGCGGCGCGGATTGCAGGTGAAGAAAGGGTTGTCTTCTCCTTTCCAGTGCTGAGGAGAAGGACCCTTCCCCTCTCGACGTTCCCCTCACAGATTTTATGGTTTTGTGCTGTTTGAAATTGAGCCCATCGATGGTCTCTCTGAATATACCTATTACTAGCTGAATTTAGAGTTACAGGCGGCAGGCGACATCGACGACGTCGCACTGTAAGCACTGCGTGCATACAACATCATCAGCGATTTCTGGCGTTTGACGAAGCACATTGTGTGGACCAATGTATGCTCTCATTATCATCACGTATCGCTCTCCTTTGGATTGACACGGAATAACGACATTCACAAAAGCAAGCACAGATCTCATTTCTTACACAAGCCTCTTTCGCGGAGGTGTGAGGCTTCATCATAAGTAGACAGGAACTACCTCCTCCACTTTCACGTCCATTCTTCTCTATTGTTATTTTTTTCCGTACCCCCTAGGCATGAAGTTCATTGTGAATGGGACAGACCAGCAGAGCACCATAGGAGTGTATCCCCCAAAGCCGACCTACGGTTGGCGCGCCGTCCTCGTCAAAGAGGAGGAGCCGGCGGCGGAGCTAAACGCTCAAGGCACATCCGCCGCTGCACCGCAGATGCCCGTTATCTGCGCCGTCGACGCCAAGGGCCAGTTCTGCGTAGAGGAGGGCCAGAGCTACCGTGTGTGCAGCTTCACAGAACCGCCCGTGAAACGCCAGACCCCGAGCGACCGCAACGCGCGGCGGAGAGAGGCACGGAAGGAGCGGAAGCAGCAGGCGGGCACATCGGCACCGCCCGTACAGGTGGTGTCGTCGACGTACCCGCAGTTTCTCGGGATGTTTCTTCGGTGCTTTCAGAATGTTTCCGCCCGCGATGCCAACGCAGAATGGCACCGGATGTCCAAGGAGACCCGCCGTGGCCGCAGCGCGAAGGAGTTGGCAAAGATTGTGAAGGAGTCCTCGGGCTACCAGCTTTCCGAAGAGGGACTCACCGAATTGAAGTGAGTTCCTTTCAAAGGAAAAGAAAGGCGGGGGCCGTTTCCCACACTCCATCGAGCAGCTCCACTATACAAGCTTGCGCTACAAGTCTGGTACGGCTCCTTTTTTTTTTTTTTTTTGCGTCCACCTCAGATTGGCAGGTGTCCATAGAGAAACGTACCGAGCATTTCGAAACGCTCTCCTCATTTATTGTCCGTTCGTACGACAGGGAAGCAGAATGCACCGACTATGAGAAAAGTTATTACCCATCGTGCGATTTTATGGGGCGTGTCGCGCAGGTGAGCCTTACTGCATGAGAAGAAACGTTAGGTTCTCCACGTTCGCGCGCACACACACACTACTTGGTGTCCACTCCTTCTTCTCCTTCTTGCTCTTTCTTTCTCGTTCTCTTTATTTTAACCTTATGTACCAGAGTACGCAGCTTACTTCCTCTTTCGTGTGGGGCTAGGACTGCCAGTCACGCCAGGATAGAGACGTGAAGATCGAAAACAATCACACGACGCACACATACCTACACTACTTTTTCTTCCCTTTTTTTTTTTTTTGAAAAATATTACGAAAGGGTCGTACGCCACCATAGCGCACAGAGGCACGCGTATCGTTGACAGCGACTTCCGTCTAACGTTTAGGAACCAAAGCATTTTCCCATATGTCGAGCGCACCGTCCTACCGGGACCGACTGCTTGCCATTTACACGGAGCATGCACCGTCCAAGGCACACCAAGTGGATGTCCTCCTGCAGAAGTACCAAGGCCGGGAAGAGGCCCTCATCGCTGCGGCCGCCCAGAAATACGGTGTCGATGAGGCGCTCGGGAAGCCGGCCCCTGCGGTGCAGGCCCCTCCGGTGTCTGTAGCGGCACCAAGGGAGGAGCAGACAAAGCAAGCAGGTGTGGCACCTACCTCCCAGCCTCCACCACCACCACCACCACCGCCAACAAGCGGCACCGCTGCTGGCGATGGTATGTCTGCGTACCATGAACGCTTACAGCGGATTTACGAAAAGTACTCCCGCAAGCGCGTTCCTTTTGTGGCCAGAGATCTTGCCAAGTACCCAGGACGGGAGGAGGATGTGATTCGCGCCGCCGTCAAGAAGTATGGGCCAGAACCTACCTCGCCCTTGACTGACACGGGCTCCTTAGCACGTGCCACCGCTGGCCCCGCGAGCGAAGGCGGGTCGCCACCCGACACGGCCAAAACACGAAGTACCTCTATGGCACATGCAGAGGACTACCGTGCACGCATCACGGAGTTGTATCAACAGTACGCCCCGCAACGCTTGCCTCGTGTGGAACACGAACTGGTGAAATACAAGGGACGGGAGGAGGCTCTGCTGCGCGCGATAGAGGCAAAATACGTTCCTGCTTCTTCACGCCAACCGGCGCCGCAGCATGGCGAGGAAGCGAAGCGCGAGTCGACGGTGGTGGCCTCAAGGGAATTGTCCTCCGCGCCGTATAATCCTCCGGCGTCAAACATATCCCAAGGAACTCCTCATCACCCTGGCGTCAGCACTACAGAACACGTGACAACAGACGCGCAGGCCTACCGCGCGCGTATCACAGAGCTCTATCAGCAGTACGCCCCGCAGCGCTTGCCTCGTGTGGAGCACGAACTGATAAAGTACAAGGGTCGCGAAGAGGCGCTCGTGCGCGCCATTGAGGCGAGGTACGTGCGCAACGCCAGCAGCGCTGGTGGTGGTGACGAGGGTAGCAAGTCCAGCGACACGTCTGACGAGTCCAGTGAGGAAGCTGGCATGCCTGCCGCGGATGCCAACACTCAACCACAAACGCTACCTCCACCACCGCCTTCACCGCCGCCGTCTGCTCTTGTGGACACGTCGCTTATCGAGACGAAAGAGGAAGCACACACTTCACCCCCGCAAGAAGAGCCCGCCGCCTCTCCCGCTCTCTGGCAGCAGCAGCAGCAGCAGCAGCAGTGGGATCGTACTTCCTTCACCCCTATGATTCCTCCCGCATCGGAAGCATCTCCTGCGGTGGTTGAGCCCAACGCAGATGTGATCCGAGATGGGGATCAAGTTGTAGAAAGGGCTCCTTCTCCTCAGATAGCCCCAGAGCCTGTATCGGGTCCTGAACCAGCTCCAAACGTCACAGACGATGTGAAACCTACGCTGACCTTTCTTCCGTCTAAGGCCTCCGACGAAAGCCCATCGTCAACACCAGAGAGACGGGACAACAACGATGAGGCAAGCCATGTGATCCCTCCCGAGCGATTGTTTACCATCTCTCCGACGGTACCCGAAGAGGCACCCGTAGCCGACAGCGAGGCCGTCACAAGCAAGGAAGCTGAGCCGCAGGACCACTTTGGCAAGGTCGGTACTGCACCGGGCTTGCCTGCTGCGGAGGAGGTAGTGAACAACGGGGTGGCGGTCGCGGACAAGGAGAACACAGGGAGTTCTGCTGTGGCGAAGGAAGATGAGGATAAACAGGAGCAGCTCGTCCATGGGAGTAGCGCAGCTCCTTCACCCGCCGCGAGGCTACCTCCGACACCACAGATCAGTGCGCACCCGGCCATCGTTGCGGCTCCCGAAAAGACGCCGTCTGCTGAGTCAGAGGGCCGCCTTTTAGGGAGCAAGGCTGCCTTCAGTCTGCCCGCCTTTCTCGTGCACGATGTGTTCATGTCACTCGGCGCGACGAAGCTCACGAGTGGCGTGGATATGGTAAACCAGGAGACGTGCCGAGCGCTTCTGTGTCAGGCGTTCGGCATCGACCTTGCCAAGGAAGGTGCCATGTCCGCAGAGACAAATGTAGCGATTGCCAAGGCGATTGAGCGCTACCTCCTCGCGGAGTTTGTGACAGAGAACCAATTCACAGCGTTTCTGTACGCCTACGGCGCGGCGCGGCTGTGGACGGAGCGGGAGGCAGCCTACCACGTGCGCAGGGCGGAGACCTTCTTGAAGAAATGCCAGAACGCCTTGTTAGACGCGCTGACGAGCGAAGAGCACTCCGCCCTAGCTGGCACGGCGGTGGCGTCGACCCCAAAGAAGCTCCTTGGTGCGGCTGCAGCGGCCTCGACGGAGCTGAACCCTAGCGTCCGACGGGAGCTGCGGAGTGGATTCTGGGTGCACTACTGCATCTTTCCCTGCGTGCTCCCGTCGTGGAAACGCTGCTGGGCGTTCGCGAGCGCCGCTTCAGGTGGTAGCGCGGAGGGTCTGTCGCGCTTATCCATCTGCTACAAGGGCAGCGCCAAGGTCGACCTTGCGATTCCGTTTGATAAGGTCCTCGCCTCCTTTCTAGAGTCGATGCACGCCGACAAGAACGTCTCCGCCGGGGGCGTTGCACCCCCGACAGCGTACGCCAAGAACGGTCTCGTTCTCCGTATTGCGGACGGACCAAACCCTCTAGAGGTGCGCCTTTGCTGCGAAGAGATGCGCTACAGCCAGGGCATCCTCAAGGCCTATCAGCTATGGCACGCAAAGCTAGCCACGGACAAGGGCGTAGGCACGGAAATTTCTCATTCCGTGAGTCGTGTAACGGGTGGTTCTGGCAAACGTGCCCAGAGCGCAGCGTACGGAACACCTTCCTCCACCCGCCGTGGCCGATCTGGCTCGACGACAATGCTGTCCCCACACGACATGTCTGTCATTGCCCGCGATCCGGTTCTGCGCGAGCTGGCCTGGACCAGGGTGTGGGTGAGTGAGCGAGGGGCGAAGGACAGCAGTGGGTCGGTGCACCTAGGTGTCGGCGTCACCCCACAGCCCTGCGCCTGGGCCGTCTACAATGGGCTGTTGCTGCACACAAGACTCAAGGCCGCCGCGACAGGGGGCTCGTCTCCCGCATCTTCCTCATCCACGGTCTCCTGGGACATCGCAGCCGAGGCGGAGGATATTTCAGCAGTGGACGAGCTTCCTGTCGCCCCACCAGGACGGCCACGGAGCTACTACCCGGTGGTGATTACCAGCGCAGGCAGTGCACACTGCGTTTTTGTCTGGGCGCGCACACGGTTAGAGCGTACAGCGCTTCTCGGACAGCTGAAGCGGTTGGTGTTGCGGCGTCGGTTGCTGAGGGACCTGGACGGCGCGCAAAGGGGGCCAGCACCGCTGACAGACGAAACGCCACTGTCCGCAGAAAGAGCGCTTTCCTTCTCTCCCAGCACCCTTGCGAACGGGCCATGAAACCGGCGTGCTTGATGGTGGTGCCATGCCGAGTGGGTCATCGCCGGGATGGAGGGCCGTTGGCCTTCCTCACAGCAGGTCATCGAGTTTGATACCCCCCCCCCCTTTTTTTCGTGTCCTTGTGTCTCACGGTGCCGTTTCGTGGCTCCCACTTGTGTGCGATAGTGTACTTTGGGATGTACCGCTTGGGGGGTGTGCAACTCGCGCCGGCGCAGTGCGGTCCTCTTTCTTCTCTTTTTTTTTTTTTGTTCCTGTACTATTGCATGACAAGTTCCACAGCCATTTCTATCTGAAGTCAAGGAAGCCAACATTACTGTGGACGGTGTGTCATCGAAACGAGAAATTCGGTTTGACATCAACATGGCCAGGCATCATGGCTGCGCGCACATGGGTGAAGCAAATCTTAACTGCTGGCGCCTCATAACGTTCCAGAAGGAAGCGCGGACACCAAATGGATGGGATCGCAACAAAGAATTTTTACGTATCCCTCCCTCTCTATGGCACCCTTTTCTTTTCGCGTTGTCCGGCCCCTGAAGGCCCTTTGGGAGAGCCTCCTTCCAGAGTCACCTCGTGCGGTATGCTCTACCAGACCCCGTGACACAGCAGTCATTTTATCTGTGACCCAACTTCTTCTTTTCTTTCTCTCCCTACTTTTGAAGCCTTGCAGACACACAGCGAGACCACGTCTTCGTGTACAAGTACATGGCGCAAATCTCGCTCGACAACATACCCCTCGTGGAATTCAGGCCCTACGACGTCCATCAGCTGCAGGCGGAGTTCCACTGCTACTCCCCTCGTGAGGCGTACGGCGAGCTATGCCGCCGCGCTCAATGCCATGCGAGCAAGGCTGTCGCCGCCATGCTGCCGTCGGCGGTCGGGGCCTGGGACAAGGTCCGCAGCGTGGATCTCTCCCAAACCTACGTGGGTCCCAAGGGGGTAGTGCCGGTGATTGAGCTCTGCAAGCGGTTGCCTTCGCTCTACCGGCTCAGCCTCGCGGGGAATTATCTTCAGAACGACTCGGTATGGTTTGTTGCGCAACTCGCCACATACCACCCAACGCTGGCGGAGGTGGACATTAGCAACAACGAGTTTGTGTCCTGGAGCGGCGCCATGTGCCTCGCGACGGCTGTCGTCCAGAATGTCCGCTTGACCATGGTAAACCTCTCCCGTACGGCCGTGGAGGCAGCCACCGCAGAGGCCGTCTTCTATCACACCCGGCAGAATGCCGTGGCGATGGCGATTGCACGGGGCCGTACCGTGGCGAATCCCACGAGCCACCCCGCCGCTATCCATCTACGGGCGATGCGGCGCTACTTTGATCAGATCCGGGACCCCATCACAGGCTGTGTGACGCGGGAGGAGCTGGTGGAGGGGTATGCGGAGCGCCTCCGCACGCTGGGACGAAGCGGGGAACTGGAGAAGTGCAAGGCAACCTTTTTTGAGGTGCTCGCCGCTCGCGCCCCCAGTGACCGTGTCACGTGGGAGATGTTCCTCGTCCTGGTTCTCTTGGACGCGGTGGAGTACGTGGACAGCCTTGTGGCCGCCCTGCGTCGTGTGTTTTTAGAGTTCAACCTCAACGCAAACGCCGCACGTGCGAGAGCGGAGAGCACGACGAGTGGAGCGCCGCCTTCCTTGTCGTGCTCACGGGCCACCATTGCGTACCCAGAAAGTCCCAATGCCCAAGAAACTGCCTCTGTGCTGAATGAGGGCTTTGTGGACGTGGGAGACTTTCCAGCGGTGCATCTTCGCTTGTACGGCACCCCGCTTTCCCCCGCCGATGCCGCGGCACTGCGCTCCCGCATGGGCCTGGAGCCGGACGGCTGCACCGTCAACTGGGACGCGTTTCTCTACCTGTGGTATGGCCACGGGCCCGCGGTAGGCGCCAAGCTTTTTGGCAGCAACCTCACTCAGCTCCCGCGCACGACTCGCCCGACGCACCGGTAGTGGTGTGCGAACGCGGATTTCCTGTGTGGTTTCACGCATGCGATCGGGTCGCCGCTGCTTGCTCTTGTTCACTGACGCCACATCCGTTTTCCTCTTGCTGTCACCTTCCGTGAGCCTTTGGCGTCTACCCCATGGAACATGTTTGATCGTATGCGCTTTGATGTGCCACCAACCCTAAAGCGCCTTCTGTTTATCTTTCTTGCCCCTCTTGTCTTGTTACTCATGTATAGTCATCCCCTGATAACCTCATCTTTCCCGTACTCTGCTTATGCGTGTACCTTTCCGTGGAATCCCATTGTAATTGACATGAAATTAAATCGCACCTGTTGAGGAGAAAAGCTTGAAGAGGATGGCGAATCCGCGAAGCCATGACGTCAGGAAGCGCATTGTCCATCCCATATTGCGCGTCGTTTTATTTCCCAAACCCATTCACCGCTCGTGCACATGTCGAAAACGACTGTCCCCTGTACTGCGGTGCGGTTCGGGAACATGAATGAAGCACGAAACAGCATACTGATCTGTCGTCTTCATCTTCTTTTTTTCTCCCCCAACCTTACCTCAAGAGCGAACAACGTAACGTCACGGAGTGACGGACATAGAAGCGAAACCCATAGAGCTTTCCGTACGCTGTGCCGGTGAGCTACGGTGGTCCTCCGTCACGTCCAGAGCGCGACTCTCGCTCTTTTTTTCTTCTTTCTGACGGTGGCCGCATGAACGTCACAGAACCTTTGTCCGCGGCACCAGTATGTGTGATTGAAGGCGCGCTGTGTGAGCAGCGCTTCGTTCGTCTTGCGGTGGACCCCGCGGGTGGCCTGTGGTCTGTTGCAGTCGAGGAGCACATGCGCCGCATTTACTACCGCGCACCGTCCTCGAGTGACGAGACCTCTCAGAAGCACCTCTTTTCACGGTTTGCGTGTGTCTACTCGTTTGACAACGGCGATGACAGGACTCCGACAGATGCCCCACACGTGGTCTTCAGTCCAATCACCCATGCAGAAGGCGGGACAGGGGCTGCTTCTTGCTTTGCCCTCCTCTTCTCTTCAACAGACGGCCCTCACGGCTGTCTGGCGGTCTTCAGTGTACCCCAGGGTGCGCACCACCGTGAACCACCCGCTGGGGACGGCCCCGTGATTGTCGCGGAGGAGCGCCTTCACCGGTGTTTCACATGCGCGACGACCATTGGTGCGAGGACATTTGCACTTGCCTGTCTGGCACCTGCTGGCCACGGAGAAATTCGGAGGCTGCATGTGACAGAGACGGGGGAGCTTCTGTGGGACAGTCTTTTTTGCGTGGGGAGCGCTGTCGTGACGTTGCTGGCCGCTGTCGACGGCAGCTCGCATTCTTTGGTATCCATTTCAAGGGACGGATTCATTGACGTCTGGGACGTGGACGCGGAGAGCGACGTGACTTCGCTGTACGGCAGCCTGTCCATGGACTGTGATGCCTACGGTCGCCCTCAACCAGGGGCCGCTGCCGTGCTTGCTCACCACGAACAATTGTGGATAGGAACTGACGACGGGTACCTCGTAGTACTGCCGTTTCGCCGTTGTCGTGAGGGTGGGGAAGAAGCGGCTCCGTCTGCGGAGCCCCTGCACGCGGTCCGCGCGCACCAGCAGCCCCTTTACCAAATTCTCCCCATGTGCCTTGGTAGCCAGGTGTGGACCCTGAGCCGCCACCGTGAGGGAACGAGCGTGGACGGGGACAACATGGTCTGCGTGTGGGATGCGGAAAGCTGCCGTCTGACAGGCTCCTTTGCTTTCCCCGAAGACGGCCTCACGTTCCTTGCGCGCGCACCAAATTTGAAATGGCACGTTCCCCTCTACGGCATTGAACGTTGCTCAGGCCATGCGGTCACCTGCACCGTCACAGAGGCTGCGTCAGACCAAGGCGTGCTCTGCCGACTGTCTCGACGCACTACCACGACAGCGCCACCCGCCTGCGACACCGATACGCCACCGACGCTTGCCGCTCATATGTTGGCTTTGCTTCAATTCGCCTCTCTGCAGCTGGCAGAGGCGCAGTCAAGCGCTCCTCCTGCGGTTGTGGAAGCTGTGGAGACACTGATGGACGCGCAGCACGAGTGCCCTTCGCTAGGGTTGGGGAATGTTGGCTTCCTCCCAGATGCGCTCGACACACTCGCCAAGGCTCGGCAGATCCTTGATGGGGTTCCTGCACTGGTCGCAGCAAGCCGTGCCATGAAGGAGGGAGACGAGGCACCGCGGACGTTTCTCAGCGACCTATCATATCTGGTTTATTCCTGTCAGCGAGAGGAAGCACTGACCGGAGAAACGAACGACTTCCTTCGTGGCTTGGAGCGTAAGCTTGGCATGACGGGGCCGCTCCCTTCTCTGGACGCAGCCTTGCACGCGGTGTCAGAACGGGTGGCCACTGCCACGCCCGCAACCTCTGCTCATCCTCAGCAGGATCAAACATCGCTGGCCAAGGAAGACGTGAAAGAGGTCTTGCAACAACTCACGTCATCCCAGCTTCTGTTGCAACAGCGAGAAGAACGCATTGCGGCGCTGGAGAGCGCGCTGCTTGCGGCTCAGAAGGCGGCCTCATCCAAGGAGGCGAGCGCGACACACACCTTTGACTTGGAGGCTGCTTTGCACGAAGCGAGGGAAACCATCGCTACTCTCCAGCAGCAAGTGGAGACACTCCGTCAAGAACAGTCACCACAAACGGTTTCCAACATGGTCGACGACCGAACGGATCGCTGCCAACGGTGCGCTGTGGAGGAACACGAACACCTACACGGCACCATGGATCGATTTGTGCGAAAAGAGCGGCTGGCACGGGCTGCCATTCGTCGTTTCGTAGAAACACAAAATCTTGTCGCGGAGGAACTTGAACTACTCACCGCCTTCGCATGCCGTCGGCTAGAGGAGTCAGAGGCGGCAGAGGACCCACTACAGCCTATGAGAGCGCTGCGGCAGGTGTGCGAGCAAGTCTTCATGGTGGAGAATTTTATCCAAGACAGCCTAGTTGATCAACGTGGCTACTTTGTGTCTGTGAAGGAAGAAATCCTCGGGGAATCCCTTGAGGGTGAGTAACTCACGAAGCAGGAAGAGCAACAATTGTCTGACGCTAGTCCTCTGCTTTCTGGGGGTGCTTCTGCCGCTAGGTCTCGACAGAAGTACGTCCGTTTGAATCGAGGCTTTGTACTGTGACAACGAAACTTGTGACGGACACGTCTACATCCACGTTAGAGAAACACGCAAGGAACGAAGGAAGGGTGCTACGTGCGGAACTCTTTACATGTGGCATGATCGCAAAAAAAAAAAAAAAGGAGAGAGGTACTGTACCACCTTTGTACGACTTTGGACCTCTTGTGCTTTTTGAGAACACGTGCCGGAGATGAAAAGATTTTCATGACCGATGTCACAACATTGAATTGTCTCAAGGGCGCTGCATGTCGTTCTACGATGTGCCCCTTCCTTCCTCACATCTCTTCGTCTGGCTGCGAGGCTGTGTGCTTCATTCTGATTGCAACCGGCTTGTTCCAAGCGGGCGTATACCGTCTTGACTTAAAAAAAAAAGGCTCCTCGCTTTGGTTCTTGTTCTCTCCTTTGCATAACTGACTGTGCGTACTCACTCTAATATTTTTGTGGGCCAGAAGAAATCTCTTCTCGCCATTGTTTTTTTTTTTTTTCTGTTTGCATCTCGTGAAGTCTTCTTGTTTCCATTGTCTAGGACGTTCGCCACTTGTAGAGGCCTCCATAGTACAATTCCATCAACCATCGCAAATTTACTTTCTTCTCCTTGTGTGACTCTGTCGACACTTCGTACCGCTCACCATACTTATTCCTACTACTGCTACCGTTATTCTTTCTCAAAACTGTTCTTCTTGCCTCTTGACATAGATCATTTTTAACTATTATTTTTAATTTGTGCGTCCCGATTGTAGTTGCCTCGCCCCTGTGTGTGTGCGCATGATGCCAGCCAAGGCACAGGCGAGTAAAAGAGCTGAAGGCGCTCCCAACCGGACGCCAGACACAAAGGCCAAGTCGGCTGCAGCCGCACCACCACCACCACCACCAACGCTACCAACGCTATCACGAAAGGAAAAGCGGAATACCCTTCATCGTAACAGCACGTTGCAGCTCTTCTTCCCAAAGGACTACATCGCGTTGCTCGTGGGGCTCCTTGTTGCGGTGGCGCTGTTCAGCAACGGCTTCTCTCCTGAACTTATTTTTGACGACCATCTTGCAATTGAAAACAACCGCGATGCGGCCACCGACCGTGGGGTGTCGTTAAAAGAGATCTTTTTCCACGACTTCTGGGGCCACCAGCTGGAGTCCCGCTCTTCTAACGGTTCCTATCGTCCGCTGGTAATTCTGACCTTCCGCATTCAGTACGTGCTCGCGGGGCTCAAGCACAATGGGTATCATCTGCATGCCTTCAACTTTGCCGTCGCCTATGTGAACGCCTGCCTGGTCTACTTCCTCGCTCGACTGTATCACCAAATGTTGCAGAGGCGTCACACGAAAGAGAAGATCGAGGCAGGCTCACCCACGAAGGAGGCCGACGGCCCATCGCGGTGGCTCACGGACGAGCCGTACGCCCTCCCGACCATGACCATGCTCATCTTCCTGGTACACCCCGTCCATGTCGATTCCGTCACCTCGATTGTGGGCCGCTGCGAGCTCTTGTACTGCTTGTTTGGACTTTTGGCCTTCTTTGCCTTGCACTCCTACGCCACATGTGGTCTCGGCGAACATGCACAAACGACCGTACAGGCGCAAGTGGGTTATGGAAAGCGAATGGGTCAGCAGAGCGCGCCATCCAGAAGGAAGTCCGGTTTACGCCGGCAAGGGTTCCTCCTCGCTACGGTGGCCTTCATGGTGTGCTGCCTCCTGTGCAAGGACAGCGGAGTGACATTCACAGCACTCTTCCTTCTGCACAGCGGGTTGCTGTACGCGTGGGGTCTCACGAATCGACGTCGTGCGTTGGTATCGGTGGCGGTTTCCCTTGCCATCATGCTCTCGTACTTTTCGTTCCGCCGCAACTTCATCGGTCTGGTGGACCTCTCCAAAAGCCCTCTTATTCGGCGCACAGAGAACCCGCAGTACTTCATCCCAGATGGGATTTGGCACTGGCTGTCTATGCGCTGGACCATTCAAGTCAAGAACTTTGAGCTCCTCTTCTACCCCACCACCCTGTGCGCCGAGTACAATTACAACTGCATCCCCCACATGGAGAGCCTTCACGACAGCCGGTTGCCTTACTACGTCACCGTCTCCCTCAGCATCCTCGTCTTTATCCTCACACTGGTGTACCGCAGCGCGGTCCTGCAGTCACGCCTTGCCGTTGTGTTGCTCATGTTCCTCATGTGGATCGCTGTCCCGTACGCCCCCGTCAGCCATATCTTTGTGAAGGTGGGCACCTTCATCGCAGAGCGGTGTCTGTACGTCCCTTCCATCGGTGTCGCCCTCATCTATGCCTTTCTCCTTCAACCCGCCTTCACATTTTCGCGCTCGTCTGGGCACTTGTTGGTGGGCGGGGCGGCCAACGGGGCCCGTCTGCTCGTTCTCCTCACGCTGATTGGTGTGTGGTTTGTGATGTCACATGAGCGCAATGTGGCCTGGCATACGAATGAAAACCTCTTCCGTGAAGCTATCCGGGTGTGCCCCAGCAGCGGCAAATCGCATGCGCAACTGGGAATTGCCGTATCACGTCGGAAAGGCAGGCTCGATGAGGAGTCGCTGAGCCTCTTCCAGCGTGCGCTAGAACTCGACGACGAGGAGAAGGGACCTCTATACTATCTTGCCGTCAATGAATGGGAGAACAAGCGCAACCCGGGCGGTGGCTACGCCTTTGCGCGAGAGTGTGTGTCCGATCCCTTCTCTGTGTCACAGTGCTACCCCCTGTACGCTGAGATGCGCGCCATCCTGTTTCCCAACATGACGGATGTAGAGAAGCTTCTGGATGAGGCGCTCATCGCGCCCTTGCCGTCGCAACGCGCGGTCCGCTACCGCACGGCCGGCCTCATGCAGAGGGCCCTCTCCCCCTCTGACCCCTGCGCAGGACTGTCCGCCTTCCGCTCCGCCCTGCACCGCTGGAACGAGAGTCAGATCTTTTGGGCGAACGACGAGGCGCGCCCTGAGTACGGTGACGAAACCTTGTGCAACACCGCGTACTGGTACGCAGAGGTCTTTGACAAGTGCTACCTTCAGCCAGAGGTGCCGGATGCGGAGAAGACGATCACACGACTCGACGACGAAGGAGAAGCGGTTCCCGTGGTGAAACCCAAGAAACTCCAGCGTGCGATGCGCGATTTTCGGCTGGCGGCGAAGTCGTGCACGACCAACTGGGCAGCTCCCGGTGTCGTGCGTGGAGCGGCACCGGCACTTCTCAAGACGTACGGCAATCGCCTGAACGGGCATGTCGCGCTCTCCCAGGGCCTCATGAGAACCGTCGCGGACATGCGCCCGTTTCTTCTCACGGAGGAGCTCCTGCGTGAGGCGCGGCTGACGGCGCTGATGGTGTCGATGGGGCAGTACTGCAACTTCGCCACACTGCTCGACCACGCAGATGTCAAGGAGGCACTCCGGGCTGATTACGGGGACGTCATCCGCGAAATGGAGAGACTGGTGTCTGCGCAACGAGGCCAGTGGCGGCTGGACATCATGAGTCGATGGAAGCAAGTGGAGCACGCGGAGGGTAGCTCAGAGGAGGAGCAGCACTTACTTGACGACTGGCGCAACGAGATTCGCCAGCTGGCCACGTGCTCGGAGACGCTCTCCTCCGTTATTCATTAGAGAGACGTTTTTGTTTTTCCTCTCTCGATGTCTACGACTCCTCTTTGATCGTTAGGCGCTGGGGCTCTGAAGGTGTTATCAGAGCTTGAAACGTTTTCGTGCAACGGTGTGCATGTCTTCATGGTGGCTTTAAGGATAGGCAATCAATGGTTGTCATCTGCCGCTGCTTCGTCACTACAGAGGAAAACAAATTAGTTCAACAAACCCACATGAAACCGAAAAAACAAAACGCTCAATGACTTTCGTTTACGCGCTCATGTACTTTGCAAGGCAGCGTAACGGTCTGTGCATTTAGACACAACAGCAAGTTTCGTCAGACCACTCTTCTGATACAAACAGCACAAATCCATTCCACTTTGCTCTTTCCCGCTTTCCTTCTGCGTTAACGAAGAGAAACAGTACACATTCTGTCATAGGTTCATACCCTCGGCTTAAGAAAGACATCGCTGTCCGGTAACCACTCATCGGAGTTTCCTGAGTTGCCAGTGGTCTTTGCCGATTTGTTTGCCTTTCCTGTGTACCGATCCTCCCGTTATTCCCTCAAGCAGCAAATCCTCTCGGTTCTCTATTCCCACTTCACCGCCTTTTTATTTCACTCGAACCTTCACTGGGCAGACCGCCACCTGTACTTCCGTCGACAAGGCCCCGTCGCAGGGATGCCGGTGAAGTTTATCCTCATTGTGCGCGCGGGCAAGGATGTTATGCAGCGCTCCTTCATCTCCTCCGAGGCATTGCCCACTACCTTGAAGGCTGTACAAGCCCTCCTGCAGGCAAACGACCTCCGCCTGGAGACGATGCCCTTTGACTTTGTCGTTTCGTCCATCAGCGGCAAGTACACATCGGCCACGCGACTCCAGGACGACGCCCACACCAAGGACTTCTTCGCCCAGGTGAACCCGCAGGACGGCGAGGTCACCTTTGACATCACCCTCAACGCCGCCCACCCAGACACCTCGCAGAATCTGACGTCTAAGTTCATGGACGATGACATTGTGACGTTGCTCATTTTTCCGCCGCTCACGGGCACGAACATCTCCCCAGCGAGCTCGCCTGCCGCCCCTCGCGACGGCAAGAAAACACCTGCAGAGAGTGTCCCGGAGACGAGCACCACCAGCGTTGTGATCCCAGATGTGGTGGAGAAGACTTTCATTATTCCACTTACAGGGGTCCTCAATGCACTGCGTCGTGCTGTCGCGGATACCTTGCGGAACGACAACGCTTTGATTGACTACGCTCCACGGATCTCCCTCTTCCACATTGAGGATCGAGCCAGTCCCCCGACGCCACTGCGTGATGACCGAGCGGCTCGTCAACTCCTTCAGGAGCACGCCAAGGCTGGTAGCAGCGCGAAAATCACCTATACCGTGGCGGCGGTGAGTACTGCTTCACAAAGCACCGGCTCGCGGCGGAGCTCGTGCGCTGCCCCCACGCCTCGCAATCAGCGTGCCACACCGCCACTGTCCGTTCCGTCAGCGTCGAATCCAGCCAAGGTAGCGTCAGCGCCGCCCGTGGTGGAGGTTCCCTCGTCACTGCCACCGGTGTCGCAGCCGTCACCGTCTTGCGGCGGGCCCAAGGCCACGGCCAATATCCGCCTGCGTGCGTCCGAAGACGGTGACGCGGAGGAGGTCGCCTTCACCTTTGCGTATGAAAAGAAAGAGACGAAACTTCTCGAACGCTTCCGCACGGCGTGCGGCCAGCAACGGAAGGCTTTCCCAAGGCTCACCTCCGATCGCTCTGACGTCGGCGCGGTTGCCACTGATGTAGTAGTTGTGGTGGGAGGCGCGCGACATGTGATTGGTAATGACGGCGAACTGCGGGAATGGATGGCGTTAGCAAAGGAGTCGGGGCAGCCTCTGCGCATCGTGCTGCGCGCAGCCTCATCGGTCCCCACCAAACTCGTGTCCACCGCCAGCCCAAGCGACGTGTCACCCTCAGCCGCGACAACAACGGGCGGTGTAGGATTGGCCACGGCCGATGCCCCCGCGGTGACCTCCCCCATGAAGCCAGCGAACACCAGCCCCACCCCTGCCCCATGCGCACCCGTCGTGAAAACAGAGGTCACCACAACCACGGTACCAAAGAAGAACCCCCTTCCGCCGTTGCCGACGGCTTCGTCCAAGGAGGCAGCGGCCAGCACTCAGAACCCTTCCCCAGCGACCGCCTCCTCGTCTTCACAAGCGGCTTCGTCACCTACACCAAAGACAGGCGCAGTGCCGTCCCTGCCCAGCATCAAATCCGTTGCCGCCACCCCGCCACCGTCAGCCACCGGCGCTCCTGCGTCCTCCCTTCCCGTGCGCACGGAGACGGGACGTCGCAGCACCTTCAACGTACCGCAGCGGCGGGTGACACCACCCAGCGGCTCTCCCTCGTCTGAGCGCACCACCGCCAAGAACTCGCCAGCGACGCCGGCGGTCCCCTCCAGCGTGAAGCCCTCTGCCTCGGCGCCCGTCAAGGCGTCGCCGGCACCGAAGAAGTCCGCAAGCCCTATTCGGGAGCCTCTGGACACCGAGGCGCTGGCAGAGCCTAAGGGGTCCCGGCCCCTCGCAGCACCCTCTCTGCCAGAGGTGCGGGCATGTAGGCCGAACGAGCGCTCCGCCCGAGTCTCCATCGCAGATGCGGACCTTTCCCTGAGAGCTGACAAGAGCCTCAGTAGCCCTTCGCAAGGCATCTCTGCAGCTCCCACCGGCCACATGCTACAGGAACCCGTCGATGGTTTCATGGCTGCCGCTGGCGCCTCCCTCACGGGCGCCAATCACTCCGTTGCCAACTCCTCGGTGGTCATGTCCGCTACAGAGGTGCAGCTGCCCAAGGTGAAAGGCCGCTCCCACCGCGCCTCGCTGACGACCTCTAGCCGTGCCACCACACCACGTGGGACCAACGGCACGACCAATGCGCTGCCGTCACCCACAGCCACCGCCGACGCTGCTCGGCGGGTTAGTGCAGCGGCGGCCGTATCGCCAGCAGCGCCGCCGTCTCCATCGGCGAAATCAGGCGTTGAAGCTGCCTCGGCGGAGGGAGGCGTAACCGTCACCACGACAAATTCGGTGGCCCACACCAGCAGCAACGAGGGCACGTCGAATGAAAGTGTGGTGGTCAAAACGCCACCCACGGACAAGGCCCTCCACCGCCGTGAGCGCGCGCCAAGCACGCCACCGCATGCACCGACTGCTGCGACGCAGACCCCTGAACGGCCACCGCCCTCGGTCTCGGACGCAACCAACGTCCGCGCCGCCGACTTGAACTCTCCTCCTTCGGTACAGACCACACTCGGCCCCAACAATGAAGACAAACTGGACGGCACGGTGGCCTACCATTCCCCAAGGTCACCGCGCACACGCTTCACCATCAGCAGCGGTCCGCGGGCTTCCGTTAATCCAGCCAGCAGCGAGGCGAAGGGATCTGTTGCGACGGCAGCGTTCCAGTGCTTTGTTCGTGTCCACCTCCTGTCTCCACACGAGACGCGGGAGGGTTTGGTGTGCTTCCGTGTCTCAGGTAACGAGGAAGGCGCGTTAGATGACTTGGGCGATGCCGTCCTTCGCACATACGGGCTGGAGGCTCCGGCAGGCGTGAAGGCCAGTACGGTCCAGAGGTTTGCGTTCTGTGACGTCAGCGGTGACGGTGGTGGCATTGTGACCCGCGACGTTGAGACCGGCGCGCAGCTGGCGGGGTACCTCGCGGACGCTGCCCTTTCATCTTGCCTGCTGGAGATTCACATCACCGATGACAGGGTATGTCACACGTCCCACGCACCACAGAGAGCAGCGGTGGCGGTTCCCATCAACCCTGTGGACAGCTTCGCCGATGCCCTCTACGCGGCGCTCCACGCGTCCGACGCCAAGGCACAGGGCGGGAAGAACGTTACAACGGTGGCGGTGGAGGCTATTCTGTCTGGGAAGCCCAGCGCAGCGGAAGGAGGTCCACTGCAGAGTGCGTCCTCTGCCTCTGTCTCTCGTGAGTCTCTCAGAGGTGTGCTCAAGGATCGCCTGCGTACGAACCCCCACGTGACCATGGACCACCTTGTCGATGCAGTGCTAGACGGCCGCCTCCGTATGTCACCGTGGTACAGCGCATGCGTTGGCGCGTCTGAGATGGCCTTGTCAGAACAAGAGACCGCCCTGCACGCTGCGATGGAACGCTGCCTAGAAGGCGTCTCAGCTCAGGAGGTGGAGACCTACGTCCGGACCACTGCCGCCAGTGTCGCCGCAGACGCGCAGGTGGCCCCCCACCAGGCGTTGTGTAGTGTGGTGGGCGCCCTCCTGTCTCCATCGGCGTGCCCGAGTTACCTTCGCTGGCTCGCAGACCACTTCCGCGGCAAGCTGTCTGGCATTCTTTTCGCCAAGATGCGCGCGTACCAGGGTGCTGCGTCTCGGGACGCTGGCCTTCCCATCGACGTCCTCTACAGCTGCTGCTGGGAACTGACAAGGCTCACGGCGATGGACTGGCCCGGCAGCGACAAGAGAAAGGCGCAGCCAGTCTTCACGGTGGGAGAACCTCTCTTACGCTGGTGCCTTGCCGCCGTGCAGCTCGAGTGCTTGCACCGCCGCGTGCACTTCCCACCGCTGCCCCCACACAACGGAGTGCCGCAGGCACCAGAGCCTGTCTGCGCAGGGGCCCTGGCCGTTGCCAGCGCCGTCCTTGACTTGGCTCGAAAGAACAGCACGCGGCGGCAACCCTCTATCGGCGATGACTCCTCCACGTCTGCCCAAACGAGTAGCGCGGGTGGGGGAAGCCCTCGTAGCGGCGAGCGCCCACCCGTCCCGGAGCAGCAGAGCACGAGCCCGCGCCGGCAATCCTCGCCAGCGCAACCGCAAGGAAAGCGAAACAGCAAAGTGCAGTACAGGTACCGGTATCAGTGCCCTCCCTCGGCACCCACCTCAGCGCCGGCTGGGGATGCAACCACAGGCACAGGTGAAAATGCCGCTGCGGATAGGCAAGCAATGTAAAGCCAAAGAAGGAGAGCAAATGAAAAAAAATAATATATACGATGGTGCATGGCTTGAACGCATGCATCATTATCTGTAAGTCGCTCTCTAGCATTTTTGCATATTGAAGCCTTTTATCAGGAATCCTTTTTTTTTTTTTTTGCCCTGCTCCTCGATCCCTTCTCTGTGTAGTGGGTCAAGATCGTTTCAACTATTTTGTGCCTCGCTTGTAAACCTGTCGTCAATCTCGTCATGTATTCTCCCTTCCCTCTTGACTCTCTTGCACTTCCTAATGACGTCTGTATGCGCCATGCACCTGTCAATTCATATTGTATTTTTCTTTCTCTTACTCCCACTGGAACCCACTTCTCATCATCTCGTCTTTTCTGCATGTATTACGCGACGTCTGATAAGACGCACACAGACGCACACACAGTGCCATTCTGTATAACGCTCGACTTGTTCCTGACATCCAGGAATAACCGTCGACGGCAAACCAGCATCAACAACAAAAGAAAAAGAGTACGTGTACGCGTGGTGATATAGCTGTGGGATGACTGCGTCCTTGTAGACGTACGGTGAATCAATACGGCTGGGGTTTGCACTGCCGCAATGCCTTTCGTAACCGGACAAGGGTTGAGTCAGAGGCCACATTCACCGTTCACGGGTCCTAGGAAAGCCTAGCATGGGAGCGGGGAAACCAGCACGCCACGAGAAACGCGAAGGGCCACGTTTTCAAGAATGGGTGACTTCAAACGTACTCACGGCTGTTCTACATGCAAATAACAGAGAGCAAGAAGAGCTACGGCGTCTTTCCTTCTTTTGCTCTCAGTAAGAAACACTCTCTCCTCTTCCTCTCTTCCTATCCACTAATATCGGTCGGTACTAGAGAGGTCTAGTTGTTTTCTCTCCTCCCTTCAAAGCCCCTTTGCTGAAGCGAGGTGGGTTGCACCAACACGTTAACGAGACTCTATCCCACTTGCTGGGAAGCCTCTTGCATATCTTCAAGGGATACATCATTCATTTCTCTTTGCCGGTGCGCGTTCGTCGCCGTGATAATGTTGCGACTGCTCGGACGGCGGCTCTGCTCCGTGACCTTGGCCAACGGCACGGTCCTCACAGGCGACCTCAACCCTGCCAACCGCGAGATGCTCCTCAAAGGAGTAGCGATCCTCCCTGACGGTCGCACCTTCAAGGGCACGTTTGACGAGAGGAAGGGCTTCCCGCTGCCTGGAAGCCAGCTGGAGGAGGATGGCGACCTGTACAAGGGCGCCTTTAACGAGCAGTGGCAGCGCGATGGGAAAGGCGAGGCGTGGTTGGCAGATGGCACGCAGTACGTCGGCACGTTTCTCAGCGATGAGCTGGTGGAGGGCACGGTGCGTATCCCGAATGGCACTGACGAGGTCGTCTTTGAGGGAACCCTAAAGGACGAGAGCTTTGTGCGCGGCACGCTGCGTCAACACGACTTTACATACACGGGCGAGTTTGCCGAAAATCAACCGCACGGCAAGGGAAAACTGATCTTCACGGCGGGCGGCGAGCAAGAGGGGACCTTCTTCAATGGCAAGCTTCACGGCAGCAACTGCAAGATGAAGCTGGATGGCGGGTTTGTGTACGTGGGGGAGTTCCTCGACGGCAAGATACGCAACGGCACCTTGTACACCCCAACGTACACGTACGAAGGGGAGTTCAATGAGCACGGCCGCGCACACGGCGAGGGCAGCCAAACCTATCTCATCAATGAGCCTCGCCTTACCTTCACAGGCATCTGGAACAATGGGGCGCTCGTCCGTGGCACGTGCTTGGACGAGTACGGCTCCCCGGTCGACTGGCAGGACAATCATGAGCTGCAGGCAAAGGTCCTTGGCGACGCTTCGCAGTCAGACGGCGAGGAGAGCGTGGCGGTCAACAGCTACTGCTCCTCCAAGCTCTATGAGGCGGATCAGATGCACCGCCAGATGAACGCGAGCTACGCGCAGGATGCCGAGGCCGTCGCGCGCGAGACAGGACGCTTTCCCTCAAAGGTCGACCTTGGCTACGAGAGCGGTGGCCGACGGGAGGCCGAGGCGGCCCACGCGTCAGCGGCGAAACAAATGGCGGACCTTGAGCAGTCCAAGGCCGTCTTTACCCAGCGCGCTCACGAATTCGACACGGTGGCGGATGGCCTGCACGCAAGCAGCGCCGTCCTTGGCGAGATCAACGAGAATATGGCAAAGCTGCAGTTCAAGCGGCAGCTCGGGGCTGAGCAGCTTGCCTCGCAGCGTGTGGACGAACAGTTTGAACGCTTCATGAAGTCCTTTGATCGCCCGAAGCCAAAGGGCACGACAGCCGGCAACGAGAAACTGGCCATTGACGGCAATGACACGTGGAAATCATTCATGCCAGAGAAGTGAAAAGCCACGGTTTGCGAGTGCGTGTGTGTGCGTGTGCGTGTACACCTTCTCTGTCTTCACATGTTCTTTAAGAGAGGTGGTTGTAACTCTACCTTTTTTTTCCCCGCCTCGAAACCTCCCGGTGCTCGAAGCATCTGTCTCCAAGTGTTGTTATGCACAACCGCGTTCATGATGCTGTGAAGGATGATGATCTCTCCTCGCGAACAAGAGTCTCCAAAAGGGCTGATCTATCTGCAATTAACCATCCCAATTGAAATTTTAGGGAACATGAACATGCATAAACTGGGAAGGATTGACACTGTGAGTCCCATGCGGGACGTCTATCAAAGACTCTTGCGGATTTCCTGACCGAGTCTGTTTAACGGCTTGTGCAGGTTGTGCTCGCTCCTTACCCGAAGCGACTGCGGAGGGGCCCTCCATGCGCACGCGAGATGGCGCGTCATGTATTCCTGAAACGTTTCCCGTATGTTATTCCAATCTGGCCTCTTACTTCCCCCCTCCTCTCCTCTCTCCCTTCTCCTTACTCACAACGCACGTACGCAACGAGAGCAGGGTCTAGAATATTGGCAGCCGCGACCAGTCTACAGCAAGAGTACCCCTACGTACCTCTTCCACCTTCTCACCGGCGACTCTAACCTTTGAACCCTCACACCCCAAATACCATTATTGTTGCTATCAGTTTGTACAAGTATATAGTTGTGCTTCGCTCACTATTAAAGTTTTTTTTTTTTCATTTCCTTTGCCTTCCAGTGTTGTTTCCTCTACTCACATCTCGGATATCTCCGTGTATCTACTTTCCGTCACTACCCACGTCTCTTTATACATATACCTTCTTGCTTGTTTCTAACGACCCTCTATTACCTTAGTTGTCTTTTTCTCTTCCCTGTTCTTTGCTTCCCTTGCTTTGGGGTTTAACCTTTGCGTTCCGCCCTTCCACAAGTCAGCGTCTTTTTCCGTGAGCTTTGCATCTCGTTTTTTTTTTTAAATTTTAATTCCTTCTTCTCTTTTGCTGTTGTAAACGTCACTCAAAAATCTAACGTTCATCGCGGTAAGCATCTAAGAGCAGAAGAGCTGCAGTACTTAAACGTCAGAAGCGTGCGTAGGTCTCCCAACGACCTCGTTCTTCTCATTCTTCTCTCTTCGCTCCCATCTCCTTTCTAACTGTCGGGTTTCGGCTTTCCATAGTCTCGCCCTTCTATTGTTATAAGTCGTAACTATTGTCTTACATCCGTGGTCCTTGGGTGAAACATCCATTCACAGAGGTGACTTGTTCTCACCGGCTATTTTACGGCATACTTCCCTCTATTTCGCACGCCGTCTTTCCGTACCCCGTCTGTGCCAGCGTCTTGTTATTATTTCAGCTACCAGAACACAGAACATGGTGGCCAAGACGCAACCGCAATCCGGGGAGCCGTACGCTGAGGAGGGTGCCGCCTTCACCCCAGTCGCGGAGGGCTCCGAGCGTGAGCCCTTTGCGGACCGCCCATTCCTCAATGACAATCCTCAGGACGAAGTGATGGGCCTCCCTGCTGACGACCCCCCAAAGAAGCGTGTGTCGGGCAGCCCCAACGACTCGGCGAGCGATGACTCAGAGAAACCGCTCTTCTCAGGAGCAGAGGCAGAAAAGCCGGACCCGAAGAAGCGCCAAATGGTGTCGCTCCTTGGCATCTTCCGGTACGCGGACGGTCTCGACCGCGCCCTCATCATTGTCGGGCTCGTCCTTGCCTGCGCCAGTGGTGGCGGTATGCCCGCGCTCTCCGTGGCCTTTGGCCAGATTATGGATGACCTGATTTCCATGGAAGACCCGGAAGGCTCTGCGGCGTCTACCGCTCTCATTTTTACATATATCGCCATCGCCATGTTCTTTGCCTATGGCGGGTTCGTGCTGTGCTTCACCATTTCCGCAGCGCGTCAGGTTTCGCGGATTCGCCTCTGCTTCTTCCAGGCGTGCCTGCGTCAGGACATTGGCTGGCACGACGTCCACAGCCCTGGAGAGCTCACCGCTCGCATGACGGGTGACACGCGTGTAGTTCAAAACGGCATCAACGATAAAATCGCCCAGGGGCTCATGTTCCTGGCGATGTCCGTGGCGGGCTTCATCATTGGTTTTGTTTACTGCTGGGAGCTGACGCTGGTGATGCTGGGCATGATGCCGTTTATCGCGTTTATGGCGGCGATGATTGGCAAGTACATGGGTAAGATGGCAGAGTCCTCGCGCAAGCACTTTGCTGCCGCCGGCTCCATCGCCACCGAGGTGATGGAGAACGTTCGGACGGTGCAGACCTTTGGCAAGGAGGAGTACGAGACGGAGCGCTTCCACAATGCGGTCCTGGACGCCCAGAAGCACGGCATCCACAAGGAAATCATGACGCACCTCAGCGCTGCCGTCATCATGTTCCTCATCTACATCAACTACTGCATTTCCTTCTTCTTTGGCTCATATCTTGTGCAGTGGGGTCGCCACGACATGAACAACATCGTCGTTGCCTTCTTCGCCGTGCTGAATGGAAGCATCGGTCTCGGTCTTGTCTCCCCGAGCTACTCGGCCTTTATCGAAGCGCGTGTGTCGGCTTTTGAGATCTTCAAGGCGATTGACCGTGTCCCTGACATTGACATTACAGACGATGGCGGCGCACCTGTCACGGGCTTCCGCGACGCGATTGAGTTCCAGCACGTAAAGTTCGCATACCCGACGCGGCCCGATATGGTTCTCTTCCGTGACCTCAACCTGACCATCAAGAAGGGCCAGAAGGTGGCCTTCTCGGGTGCCTCAGGATGCGGCAAATCCTCCATGATTGGTCTTCTCCAGCGCTTCTACGACCCCGTGGACGGGCAAGTGCTGTGTGACGGCGTCGACATGCGCTCCCTGAACCTGAAGCAGTGGCGCGATCAGATTGGCATCGTCTCACAGGAACCCAACCTTTTTGCCGGCTCCATGATTGAAAACGTCCGCATCGGCAAGCAGGACGCAACCGAGGAGGAAGTCGTCGCTGCATGCAAGCAGGCGAACATCCATGACACCATCATGGGTCTGCCCGACGGGTACGACACGCCAGTCGGCTCTGTCGGCTCGCAGCTCTCTGGCGGTCAGAAGCAGCGTATCGCCATTGCCCGTGCTCTGGTCAAGAAACCATCCATCCTGCTGCTCGACGAGGCCACCTCCGCGCTTGACCGTAAATCGGAGGCGGAGGTTCAGGCGGCTCTCGATGAGCTCATGCACGCGGGGAATGTGACGGTCATCATTGTGGCGCACCGCCTCACGACCATTCGTGATGTGGACTGCATCCATTACGTGAAGTTCGATGGCATCGAAGGGAGCAAGATCACTGAGAGCGGCTCCTTTGACGAACTCATGGCCCTCAACGGGGAGTTTGCGGTCATGGCCAAGACACAGGGCGTCACCGTCGCCGAAGAGGGGAAGGACGGCGACGACAAAAACCACGCCACCCGCCAAGGAAGCGTGAATTTGGCAGAGCGTGACCTCAACGTGATTCTTGACGAAGAGGAGCTCGCCCGACTGGAGGAAGAGGCCCCGCGGACGGAACGCCAAAAGGTGCCCATTGAGGAGCTCGCCAAGTGGGAGGTCAAGCGCACCAATGCCGGCTTCTGCCGCATCATGTCATACAGCCGCGACAAAACGTGGTGCATTGTCCTCGGCGTCCTGGGCTCCATCATCATTGGTGTCTCGCGACCAACGGGCTCCATCCTCTTTGGCAGTGCGTTCGCTGTGTTGGGAGAGTACAAGTACCACAAGGACGACCACGCGCTTCGCAGCGGCATCAACCTGTACGCCCCCATGTACATCCTTTTTGGCGTTGCGGTACTCGCGGGCTGGTTGCTCTACGGCATGTTTGGCGTGGCCGGTGAGCACCTGACCACGCGCATTCGTACGCTGCTTTTCCGACAGATCTTGCGGCAGGACATGTCCTTCTTCGACATCCCCGGTCGTGACGCGGGCACCCTCGCCGGCATGCTCTCGGGTGACTGTGAAGCCGTGCATCAGCTCTACGGCCCGAGCATTGGTACCAAGGTGCAGATGGTGTGCACGGTCCTTGGCGGTGTTGTGGTGGCCTTCATCTTCCAGTGGAAGCTCGCGTTGATTGGTCTGGCCTGCTTGCCCATTGTGTTCGGTGCGGCGCTGGTGGAGAATGTGGTGATGCGTCAGTACACGCAGAGCAAGGAAGGCGACATGGATGACACCATCGTGACCGAGGCCTTCTCCAACATCCGCACCGCCACCTCCTTCAACCTACAGGAGAATCGCTTTCACGCCTACCAGGAGGTAGTGGCGGCCGAGGGCCCGCGCGCGATCAAGCGCGGCATCGTCGCCGGCCTCGCCTATGGTGCGACACAGTTTGTCTTCTACGCTGTGTGGGCCCTTGCGTTCTGGTACGGCGGCAAACTCATTGCGAAGGGCGAGGCGGACTTCCGCGAGGTGGTCGTCAGCTCCATGGCGGTGCTGATGGGTGCGATGAGCGGCGGGGAGGCCGGCAGCTTCGCGACCAAGCTTGTGGACGCGCAGAAAGCAACCAAGCGTGTCTTCTCCGTCATTGATCGAGAACCGGATATTGATGTCTACGGACGCGGCGACTGTGACCTTGGCAGTGGGTGCGGCATTGGGTTCCAAAAGGTCCAGTTCATTTATCCAGCACGGCCAAAGCAGGTGGTGCTCGCCTCTGTGGACCTGAGCTTCAACGATGGCACCTCGAACGGTCTCATGGGTCAGACAGGCTGCGGCAAATCCACCATTATCCAGATGCTGGCTCGCTTCTACGAGAAACGTAGCGGCCGCATTATGATGAACGGAAAGGAATTGTCCTCGATCGACATCCGGGAGTGGCGCAAGAACATCAGCATCGTGCTGCAGGAGCCCAACCTGTTCAGCGGCACGGTCCGCGAGAACATCCGCTACGCCCGCGAGGACGCCACTGATGAAGAAATTGAGGAAGCCGCCAAGCTCGCGCATATTCACCACGAGATCATCAAGTGGCCCGAAGGCTACGACACAGATGTGGGTTACAAGGGCCGCTCCCTCTCAGGCGGCCAGAAGCAGCGTGTTGCCATTGCCCGTGGTCTGCTCCGTCGCCCCAAGCTGCTGCTGCTCGATGAGGCCACCTCTGCGCTTGACAACGTGACAGAGTCCAAGGTGCAGGAAGGCATTGATGCATTCCAACAGAAGCATCATGTCACCACGGTCAGCATTGCCCACCGCCTGACAACCATCCGGCACTCAGACCAAATTATTCTTCTCGACGCTGGGCAGATTTGCGAGCGCGGCAACCACGACCAGCTGATGGCGTTGGGAGGGGAGTACAAGGTGCGTTGGGAGCTATACAACAGCGCATCGCACTAACAAGATAAAGGCAGAACTTGCTCCGACTATGACCACCAGCAACTTCCAAATCTTTTCAGCACACCATCATGATGGTAACCGAGATGGAGTGCTGGTTTTCTCTTGGACGACACGCATTTTCCTCCCATCCGCTCCTCGTCAAAGGAAGGCGGCCCCTTTGCTAGTGGGTCTCCTCTGTCGATGTGACTCTACCTGGAATCGTTTCCCCTTCCCCCACTGCGTCGTGGAGGTCTTTGTGCTTCGGTTTGACTACCCACTTATTCATCTTGCCACCGTTACTATTGGAATGGCAACTATTATTATTACTATTATTACTATTACTACTATTATTAGAGTTCTGCACCTTCATTCAGTATTCGTCTTGGGCTCGAGGTCGTTGGGGTTGTTGTTTTGTTTTTGCTCCCGTGAAGGAGCCGCCCGTCACCTCTCACCTTCTGGTATGGTGTACACCACTCACCTATTAAGGTCAAACAACATCTGTTCTGACCACCTTCTTTTATCCGTGCATTGCGTCCCTCTTGCATTCTCTTTTTTTTTTTTTCAAGTGAGCAAAGTTGTTTGAGTGAGCGACTCACTTCTTGGTGTTATGTTGCTTCCCCCGTATCCTTTCTCTAATTCGTTTCGCTTCGATTTTGTTTCCTCTCTTTGTTCTCCCTTGCCGCCAAGGTGCGCTATTTAAGTCTCTTCTTCCCTTTCTGTCTCTCTACCGAGGGAGAGAAAAAAACGATTATTTAGACATTTCCTTTTTTTAAAAAAGAAGCTTTTCTGTTTCTACCTCTATTGTCTAGCAGACGTGTTGTATATGGTGTCCACCAAAGCCGTAACGCTAGTTCTATTAAATCTTCCCGTGAGCGCTTTCTCATACTCTACAATCCCTCTGGCACCCCAGCCTCGTTAGTGTTGCCACCAGATGCGAGTACGGTGTCTAGGGCAACCCCCATTGACAAGGAGTTCGAGTTTTTGGGTCTGTATGTGCCCACGCCTTATGACGAAACAACGTATCAGTGCCCGATGAAAGCCTCCAGCCACGCAGTGCGATGTGGCTCGTCGGGTTTGACGTAGGAAGAGCGAAGAGCAGGGTATTGCATGCATTACATTATGCGTCTCGGAAAAGAGCTTTGCCAAGTATGCATCTTGTCAAGATCTTTTCCGCTTTGCGATCACCTTCAATCATTCGCTACACAACAGTGCATGCGTTTGTCAAATTGGATTTTTTTCAAAAGATTGCCATTGACAGTGAACACACATGCAACAGTGGCGAAGAGTTGCAGCAACACGTTTGAGGACCCCACGGCCATCTGTTGTCTTTCTCTTTTGTATCTCCTGTGCCTTTTCTCTGTCTGTTGCATTCTAGTACCTAGGTATCGCTAGACACTAATTGAACCCATCCTCCCTTCCGACGCACCTTCCTGCGGCGCGACACACACAGAGGCACCGTGTTGACCTTGCCATAGCCCCTCTCTAGCACCAAATACTCAGAGACCATGCGGCGATTCGCTGGCCCGTCCCGCGCGCTTTCAGCTCTCTTCACCTTTCCCGTCGCCCACCGCGCGGCAGGCGGCTCCGCGTTCGATGACTCCCCGCACACGCATAGCGGCAAGAAAAGTGAACACCGCTTTTCCTCCGGTCGTGGAGTCGAAAGCAGCGCCGCCACAGAGGCGAACACAGAAGCACACCCGCTCCTGTATAACGTACCCGCACTGTCCGCTCGCACAGTGGGCCGTGACGCCGAAGTCACCGCTCTATGGCAGAACCTCCTCGCTGGCCGACGTTGCCAGACGCTCGTCGGTGTCGACGGCATTGGAAAGTCAACGATTGCGTCGGAGTTCTGCGACGCAGCACGCAAGAGCGGCCGTTTCACGTGCATCCAGTGGTTCAATGGCCAGCAAGCGCTGGCGTCTCAGCTCGAGCGCTTCTTCGCCTCCATGCGCGGACGACGGGAGCGTGATGTGTTGTTGGTGCTCGATGACGTCGCCGATCCGGAGGCCGCCCTCGCCTACCTGCCCGCACACAAGAATGTCTACGTCATCATCACGAGCAGCAAGGCCGACGCCACGCAGAGCGCCAAGATGAACGTCGTCCCTACGTTGCCCCTCGCCCCAAAGGCGGCTGAGGAGCTTGCGGTGGAGGTTGACGGCGCAAACGCAACGGACAGCGTGAACGCTATTCTTGACACCCTCGGCTTCGTGCCGCTGCTGGTGAACCTCGCCTCGCTGCTCCTTGCCGGGGCGGTGCTGCCACCGAAGGACCTCCTCGAAGCCTTGACAAGGAGCGAGGTCATGAAAGACAATACGCTCAGTGTGTCCAAGGCACTTAACGTGTTGCTGGACATTGCTGTGACGGAGCTGGAAATGGAGCATCCAGGTGCGCGGCGGCAGCTGGCGATGCTCGCGTGCTTTCATGGTGGCGACATCTCTGACGCGGTCATCAACGCCGTCTGCGGTGACGCCGGCTCGCAGATGGCGGTGGCGGCGGCGCAGCTCGGCGTCTTCTCGCTCAAGTGGGAGGACAGCGCGTTTGCCATCCACCCCACCATCGGCGCCGTGCTGCGCAAGGACCTGTCCCGCGAGGAGCTGACGGAAGCGGCGGCGGCTTTGAAGAGCATGTGGCCGCGACGGTGGCGTGGGATGGGGAGCCACCTGGCGTACAATTTGGTGTGGCACACGCATGCCTTGGCGGCGCACTTTGCAGAGCGCAACGTCCCCTACACTGCGGACCTGATGGATAGCATGGACCGGAGCGCGGTCTTCCTGGCCCACAGCGAGGCCAGGGACTTGGCCATCGCGGCGGACCTGTGGCACGCCGTGTTTTGCCAGCAGCAGAAGGAGGCAACACCGAGTGCAGAGACCGTCCGTATCGCACGAGAGTGTGGCAGGCTCCTGCATTTCTTACGCGACGAACGTGCGGAGGGCGTTCTGCAGGCTGCTCATACAAGCGCGGTGGCCGTGCATGGCCCGGACGCGGTGGAGACTGCACTGATTCTCGGCTGCTTGGCGCCGTACCTGGAGGCGTCCCAGGCTTCGCTCGACAAAGTGGCGCGCGCGGTAGAGTTACTGGAGGCTCGCATCGCATCGGTCGACCTGGTACTGAGCAAGGAGGAGACGAAGATGCTGCTGGAGACGGTGTTCGTCCTCATCGTGTGCCGCGGCCAGATGATGGGGGAGATGGGGCAGCCAGTGCCCGACTCCTTGTGGGCCGCGCTAGACTCCGTGAAGGACAGACTTCGGCCGTTCCAAGCACGCAGGTAGCCCCCCACCAGCACCTTCTGTTCGGCATGAGCGCCGGCTCCTGCAAAGTTTTTTTTTTTTTTTAGAGGTTATTTGTTTGCTCGGCGATTTGGGCTGTCTGCTCACGACGCGGCAGTCCCACTGTTCACATATTTTGACTTCTGGTATCGTTAACGATTATTTCCCCTTTTCTGCTCATTCAGTGGGGGTGCAAAGAAACCAGCTGTGACATGCGCGCAAGAGGAGGAAAGCACAGGAACAATACACCGAGAGGTTGGTGGTGAGCATCGCAGGCACAAGAAGTGATAGTCGCCGAATGCGAAAGAAAAAAAAAACCGCTGCAGCAAAGTGCGCCGGCAAATATTTCGAGTAGTCTCACCATTAGCACCGCCTTGGAAGAGGGTGGAAATTCATTCCCCTGCAGATAATGAGCGTCAAGGTAATGTGTCACTTTCTTCTCTGTATATTCGTATTCTGCCGACCTAGCGCTTCCTTCCCTTCCAGTGCGTGACGTTAGAAAAAGTCAAGCAAGGATTCGGCATCACTTCGCTTCAAGAGAAAATAGTACATATCGAGCAGGGAATCAGGGAGGCCAAGCCGAAAGTCTCTTGCTGATACAACCCTCACACATCGCATTCCAAAGGAGGAAAGCACACAACAACTGCGGCAGAATACGGTTCGTTCTCCTCCTCCTCCTCCTCCAAAAACAAAAACAAAATGATGCCCAACACGCTGCAGCTAAAGAAGAGCGTGGATGATATTTGGCCCGTCACGGGCAAGCGTATTTTGGTGCGAGTGGACTTCAACGTTCCTATCCGCGATGGCGTGATTGACAACGACTACGGCATTCGACTGGCCATCCCCACCATTCGTCGCATCGTAGACCAAGGCGGCATCTGCATCCTTCTGAGCCACCTTGGCCGGCCCCGTGGTGTGGACAGCGACGAGGTCGACACAGACCAGCGTAAGCGCGGCTCCATGGTGTCGCATTACCAAGAGAGCCGCGGCAAGACAGCCTTCTTCGCCGGCCTCAGCGGCGAGGACAAGTCCCTGATTCTGTCGTGGTCCTCCGTGAAGGACAAGGCGCAGGCAACCAGTACCGTGCAGGGCTCGGGCAAGTCAGCACTCTTTAGCAAGCTGCCCGAGGAAGAGAAGCGCCATCTGCTAAACCGCTTTATTGACGAGAACAAAGAGCGGGCCTTCCCCCAACTCGCGTCGGCCGCCGGCTTCGAGGAGGAGCGCAGCCTTAAGGTGGTAGCGGAGCGCCTCGCAGAGCTTCTCGGGCAGCACGTTTACTTTGCCCACGACTGCATGTTTGCAAAGCACGAAATCATGAAGCTCCGGTGCGGCGAAGTGATGCTGCTAGAGAATGTACGCTTCTACACCAATGAGAACTCCCCAGACGAGCGCAAGCGTCTGGCTATGGCCAAGGTACTCGCGTCGTACGGTGACATCTACATTAACGACGCTTTTGGAACGTCCCACCGCGACAGTGCCACCATAACGGGCATCCCAAAGATCTTGGCGCAAGGTTGCGCAGGCTACCTCATGGAACGTGAAATCATCTACTTCTCCAAGGTCCTCAACAACCCACCACGACCCATGCTGGCCATCGTCGGTGGCGCCAAGGTGAGCGACAAGATCCAGCTCCTCGACAACATGCTCACGCGCATTGACCGGCTCATCCTTGGTGGCGGCATCTCTTACACCTTCCTCAAAGCCCTCGGGCACCAGATTGGAACGAGCATGTGCGAGCCAGAGGAGGTAGAGCGCGCCGGCCTGCTGCTGAAGAAGGCGGTGGAGCGGAAAGTGGATATCTTCCTCCCCCTCGATCACATCTGTGCCCCGTCCCCCCGTGCGGTGGATCAGATGGTCATCTCAGAGGGTGTCGACATCCCCGATGGACTCATGGCGGTGGACATCGGCCCCAAAACGATCCATCAGTTTGTCTCCGTGATTGGCCGTGCCAAGAGCGCCATCTGGAACGGCCCCATGGGCATCTTTGAGGTGCCGTGCTTCTCCAAGGGCACCTTCGCGATCGCAACGGCCATGGGGGCTTGCACGGCGGAGAATGGGCTGCTCAGCATCGTGGGTGGCGCGGATAGCGCGAGCGCGGCGGAGAAGTGCGGTGAGGTGTCCCGTATGTCGCACGTATCCACAGGCGGCAGCGCTTCCCTGGAGTTGCTCGAAGGGAAAATTCTGCCTGGTATCGCTGCGCTTGACGACAAGGAGTAAGGACATGGGTGACGTTGGAACCTTCTTGCGAAAGGAAACCGCTCGTTCACTAATCGGACCCACACATGCTACCTGCCGATGGCGCTTTACTACGTTGGGGGCCGCTGCAAGATGCGCTCGGCCAACGGCACCGTCTTTGCAAACTATTCGATCCCAAACACCCTCAAAAAACAACAATACTGACACACCTTTGCTTGTCTCTACCTCTCCTTCTTTTTTTTTCAAAACGAAAGCGTTCTTCACCTCTGAAAATGATTTGACACATCAACGTTTATGGGATCTTCGATGTTGTACTCGATTCACGCAACTGTATTTCGTTGCGGGGTGCCCGCAAACGATAGCCTTGTGGATGGATACGCCGGGTCTATCCAAGTACGAGTGCCCCTATCTCTTTCCTTGCAGTCTAGAGCCCTGGATGATGGATACTGGTGCGGTTTCCCCTGGTGTGATGGGGGACCGATACCGCCTATGGGCATCAGTGCGCTGTCCACGCTTTTCGCCAAACGTACTGACCTCTTCTGCTCCTTGCTGCCGACTGTACTGCTGCCTTTATGCTTGCCACGTCTCCCGTTCTACAGGATTCCTCTCAGTTATTATTCTCACCACCAAAAATTCCCCATTCACTCCATCAAAAGAAACCTATTTCACACCTAAACCCACAACACCCTTGTATCGCCCACTCCCTACCGGCAGCACCATGTCGCTTGCACCAAAGAAAAACCTCGAGGACGCCCCTCTCAAGGGCAAGAAGGTCCTCATCCGTGTTGACTTCAACGTGCCCCTGAAGGACGGCAAGATCACCAACGACTTCCGTATTCGCTCCGCCCTCCCGACCATCCAGAAGGTCCTCAAGGAGGGCGGCAGCTGCATCCTCATGAGCCACCTCGGCCGCCCGGCTGGTGCCAAGATGAGCGACCCCAAGCCCGCCAGCGGTGTTCCCGGCTACGAGGAGAAGGCATCCCTGAAGCCTGTGGCGACTCGTCTCGCCGAGCTCCTCGGCAAGAAGGTCGACTTCGCCCCCGACTGTCTTGACGCTGATGAACACGTTTCCAAGCTCGCCCCCGGTGACGTGCTGCTGCTGGAGAACGTGCGCTTCTACGCCGAGGAGGGCAGCAAGAAGGAAGACGAACGCCTCGCCATGGCCAAGGTACTTGCCTCGTACGGTGACGTCTACGTCGACGATGCTTTCGGTACTGCCCACCGCGACAGTGCCACCATGACGGGCATTCCCAAGCTCCTGGGTGCGGGCTACGCTGGCTATCTGCTTGACAAGGAGCTCAGCTACTTCTCCAAGGTTCTGGACAACCCACCCCGTCCCCTGGTGGCCATCGTCGGTGGCGCCAAGGTGAGCGA